>ML367450.1:0-26279 GCA_005239505.1 Nicotiana paniculata | reverse complement strand
GGCTCGAGGACCGCACTTGCGGTCTTGTAACTTCGAGCGAAGGCTCGCACCTGCGGAAATGGAGAATCGCCAAGGGAGGGTGCTGCTGAGAATCGCCAAGGGAGGCAGCTCACCGTAGAGTCAGGTCCAGAATATATGTCAAGCTCCGGTCGGATAACCACATGCACCAGCCTCAAAACATGTACAATTAAGTACAGAAGCGTAGTATGAGTACATAAACAGATATGTACCCAGTGAGTATCCCGCCTAACCACGAAGAAGTAGTGACGAGAGGTCGACGTGATACTTACTAGGGTCAGACAATGTGGGATAAGTACAGGCTAACCCGTAATAGCAGTAATGAACAGTAATAAGGAAATGAGCATCAAATAACAATCTCTAGCACCCTCACGTCATCCTTTCCCATGGCATAAAAGCTATTTAACCTTCTTTCTTTTAATGAAATCAGCAGTTACAGTTACAGGGCTTCTCACAAATTACCAAACATATAACAGGCTATGAACGTACGATCATTACGACGAGAAAAGTAAATGTGCACTGCCAAGGGTCGAACGGCCCGAATCATAGATGCATCTATCTGCAACGCTCGCGAATCAAACATGCAACACGGTTAATATAATACCAAGACCACCCCCACTCGCGAATCATACCTGCGACTCGGGTTAATGTAATATTAGGGCTACCCCGCTCGCGAATCATCCATGCGACTCGGGTTCCCATATAAATTCATGATTAGCTGGAGATTTCCAGATAATTTAGCAGGGAACATACTAACAGTGTGAGAATTTTAGAAATATCAACTTCAAGCATAACCCCTTAGGCCTTCACATGTGAGATTCGAGGATATTAGACTACTTAATCCATATACAATATCACAGACACCACACATATAACATGTTTGTGAGTCCTAAACTACCCGACAAGGCATAATAGTAGATGTGCACGGACTCTCGTCACTTCGTGCGTATGCAGCCCCCGCAAATAAGGAGAAAACCACCATTTATAATCACCTATGGGGACGATTCCCTCTTACAAGGTTAGAAAGGAGACTCACCTCGTGTCGAATTTACTCCTCGGACCAAGAACGCACCCGAAACTCCAAACTCTACACCCGAGGACTCGAAACTAGCCAAATATTATACAAATACATTAATTTATGCTCAAAGTAGGGAAATTCTCCTACTCATTTAGTAAATTCACCATTCTTGATGAAAATCTAAAATCCAACCCCGGGCCCGCATGCTAGGATTCCAATAATTCTCGAAGGAAACACTCACTCATAGCCTAAGGATCATTAATATATGATATTTAATTGATTTCATAGCTAATTCACCGTTAATTCTCAAATTATCGAAAGCCCAAAGTTATTACCCAATTCTTAAAATTTTCACTAATTAGGTGATTAAATTCAACTAGGAATTCATTCATTAACAAGTCTTGAGATGAAATTTACTTACCTTTTAAGGGTTGGGTCGTGGAGTCCTTTCCCCAAGCTCTCAAAGTGTTTAATGGAGGAAATAGTGAAGAAAACAAGGAAGGATCCCGTATTTAAGAAACACACTGTCTGACAGTGTTTCCGCACCTGCGGCTCGAGGACCGCACTTGCGGTCTTGTAACTTCGAGCGAAGGCTCGCACCTGCGGAAATGGACGAGGAGGCCTGGTCCCGGACCAACGGAGTGGAGACCGCACTTGCGGCTCCGCTCCTACGAAACTTTGTCCCCACCTGCGAGAAATGGGCTGCCCACTAGGGATCGCACCTGCGGTCACACCAGAACAGGTGCACCAGCAGCTATTTCAGCTGGTTTTTGGCCTTGTATGGTGTCCGGGAGGCACCTGGTCCCACTCGAGTCCCCGTCCAAATATACCAAGTCCCAAATCATAATACAGACTCGCTCAAGCCTTCGGAACACCCAAAACAACGCTAAAACCCAAAATCACACCTCAAAACCCCTAGAACCAAACTTAGGAACTTTAAGTTTTCTTGCCTTCGCTAACAACGCGTTGAACCGACCTATACTACTCGGAATGACACCAAATTTTGCAGGCAATTCATGAATGACATAACGGAACTATTCCCGATCTCGAAATTCCGTTCGGACCTCGGTAACACAAAAACATGTCTCAAACCACAATAGGAACTTAAGGAACTTCTTATTTCAATATTGGGCGCCGAGATGCTCCCGGGTCATCACCATTCCGAAGATACACCTAAGTCCGAAATCATCATACGAAGCTACCGGAACCGATGAAACTCGATTTCGAGGTCGTTTACCCAAAATGTTGACCGAAGTCAAACTTGACATTAAAGGCCAACCTTAAGAAACCAAGTGTTCCTATAGCACTCTAAACACTTCCGAACGCCGGACCACCCGCACCCCGTAAGTCATAAATAACAATAAGTCTCTATAGGAAGTTTCATTTAGGGGAACGGGGTCTGATAACGCAAAGTGATCGGTCGGGTCATTACATATCCACCTCTTAAACAAACGTTCGTCCTCACACGGGTCTAGAATCATACCTAAAGTTCTGAATAAGTGTGGATATCTGCTTCGCATGTCCTCCTCGGACTCCCAGATCGCCTCCTCAACTGGTTGGCCCTTCCACTGGACCTTTACTGCAGAAACTCTCTTGGACATCAACTGGCGGTCCTGTCTATCAATAATAACAACTGGCTCCTCCCCGTAGCCCAACCTATCATCCAACTGAATAGTGCTGAAATCAACCATGTGAGAGAAGTCAGCACGGTACCTCCGGATCATGGTTGCATGAAAAACGGATGAATTCCTGATAAACTGGGAGGCAAGGCCAGCTCGTAAGCAACCTCCCCCACTCGCTTCAACACCTCGAAGGGACCTATAAACCTCGGGCTTAGCTTGCCCTTCTTCCCAAACCTCATAATACCCTTCATAGGCGACGCTTCAACAGGACTTTATCTCCCGCCATAAATGATACATCACGCGCCCTCTGATCCGCGTAACTCTCCTGTCTGGACTATGTTGTGCGGAGCCTCTCCTGAATCAACTTCACTTTCTCCAAAGCATCCCTCACCAGGCCGGTGCCATATAACTTAGCCTCGCCAGGCTCAAACCACCCGATAGGAGAACGACATCGCCGACCATACAAAGCCTCAAATGGTTCCATCTCGATGCTGGACTGATAACTATTATTGTAAGCGAACTCGGCCAAAGGCAAGAACTGGACCCACTGACCTCCGAAGTCAATCATACATGACCTGAGCATATCCTCCAATATATGAATTGTACGCTCCGACTGGCCATCAGTCTGAGGGTGAAATGATGTGTTGAGATATATCTGGGTGCCCATCTCACTATGAAATGCTCTCCAGAAATACGAGGTGAACTGAAGGCCTCAATCTGATATAATGGACACCGGCACACCGTGCAACCGGACTATCTCCCGAATGTAGATCTAGGCTAACCTCTCAGAAGTATAAGTAGTAGCTACTGGAATAAAATGCGCCGATTTGTTCAATCTATCCACAATGACCCAAACCGCGTCAAACTTCCACAAAGTCCGAGGCAACCCAACCACGAAGTCTATAGTGATGCGCTCCCATTTTCACTCAGGAATGGGCATCTGCTGCAGTAGGCCTCCTGGCCTCTAGTGTTCATACTTCACCTGTTGGCAATTAAGACACCTAGTCACATACTCCACAATTTCCTTCTTCATTCGCCTCCACCAGTAATGCTGCTTCAAGTCACGATACATCTTCGTAGCACCAGGATGAACAGAATGCCGAGAACTATGTGCCTCCTCTAGAATCCTCTCCCTCAGGCCATGAACAGTAGGAACACATAAGCGGCCCTGATGTCTCAGAACACCATCCTCGCCAATAGTAGCCTCCTTGTCCCTACCCTGAACCACTGACTCCCGAAGCTCTGCTAAACGCGGATCATAGAACCGTCGGGACTTAATCTCCCCTAATAATGAAGACTTAGCAACCACATATGCTAAAACTCGACGAGGCTCTGAAAGGTCTAATCTCACCAGGCTATTGGCCAAGGACTGAATTTCCAAGGCTAGAGGTCTCTCATCTGCAATATAAGCCAAGCTGCCCATACTCTCCACCTTCCTTTTCAAAGCATCTGTTACCACATTTGCCTTGCCCGGGTGATAATAATGGTGATATCATAATATTTCAACAACTAAAGCCATTTGCACTGCCTCAAATAAAGATCCTTCTACTTGAACAAGTGCTGCAAGCTACAATGGTCTGTATATACCTCACAGGACACCCCATACAAGTAGTGTCTCCAAATCTTAACAGCATGAACAATCGCCGCCAACTCCAAATCGTGCACAGGGTAATTCTTCTCATGAACCTTAAGTTGGCGTGAAGCATAAGCAATAACTCTCCCTTCCTACATCAACACACATCTCAAACCAATGCGTGAAGTGTTGCAATACACTGTGTACATCCCCGAACCGGAAGGCAATATCAGAACTGGTGTTGAGGTCAATGTTATCTTGAGCTTCTGAATCTCTCCTCACACTCGTCAGACCATCGAAACGGGGCATTCTTCTGAGTCAATCTGGTCAATGGCGCTGCAATATAAGAGAACCCCTCTACAAATAGGCGATAATAGCCTGCTAGGCCCAAAAAGCTCCTGATCTCTGTAGCTGAAGTAGGACGCGACAAACTCTGAACTGCCTCAAACTTCTGAGGATCAACCTTGATACCCTCTCCGGATACCACACGCCCCAAGAATGCCACGGAATCCAACAAGAACTCACACTTGGAGAACTTAGCATATAGCTTCTGTTCTCAAAATGTCTGGACCACAACTCTCAAATGCTGCTCGTGCTCCCCCAGGCTACGTGAGTAAATAAAAATGTCATCAATGAAGATAATGACAAAGTAATCAATATACGGCCTGAACACCCTATTCATAAAGTCCATGAATGTTGCTGGGGCATTAGTCAAGCCAAAAGACATCGCCAAAAACTCATAATGGTCATATCTCGTAGGAAAATCAATCTTCGGAACATCTGAAGCCCGAATCCTCAACTGATGATACCCCGATCTCAAATCAATCTTAGAGAATACACGGGCACCCTGCAACTGGTCAAACAAATCATCGATGCGCGGCAAAGGATACTTGTTCTTAATGGTAATCTTTTTCAACTAGCGGTAATCAATACGCATCTGCATGGACCCATGCTTTTTCTTCAGGAATAGAATTGGAGCACCCCACGGCGATACACTCGGTTGATGAACCCCTTAGCTAATAACTCCTCAAGCTGCTCCTTCAACTCATTCAACTCTTTCGGAGCCATACGGAACGGAGGAATAGATATAGGCTGGGTGTCTGGAGCTAAATCAATGCAGAAATAAATGTCACGATCCGGAGGAATGCCCGGAAGGTCTGAAGGAAACACATCAGCAAACTCTCGAACAGCTGGCACTGAATCAATCGTCAGAGACTCGGCGGTGGCGTCCCGCACATAAGCGAGGTAGGTCAGACAACCCTCCTCGACCATATGTCGAGCCTTCAGGAATAAAATAACCCGGCTGGCTGCACTAAATGAGGAACCTCTCCACTCCAGCCTAGGTGACTCTGGCATGGCTAAAGTAACTGTCTTGGCATGGAAATCTTGCACGACATGATAAGGATATAGCCAATCCATGCCTAAAATAATCTCGAAATCAACCATGTCGAGCAATAAGAGATCTGCTTGAGTCTCTAACCCGCAGAATGTGACCATACAGGACCAGTAAACCCGGTCTACTACCACAGAATCGCCCATAGGAGTGGACAGACATATAAGAGAACCCAAGGGCTCATGAGGGACATCCAGAAAATGAGCAAATAAGACCGAAGAATAAGTGGATCTTGAATCAAATAACACCGATGCCTCTCTACCACATACTATAATAATACCTATGATCATGGCGTCTGAGGCCACTGCATCTGATCTGGCCGAAAAAGCATAGAATCTAGCTGGAGCACCGGAAGACTGAGACCCGCCAGAAATAACAGGAGATGGCTGACCTCCCCCTGACTGGCCTCCACCTCTAGGACGACCCCTGTCGACCTGTCCCCTACCTCTATGTGGCGGGGTTGTTGGTGCTGGACTCATAGGCTAGTAACCCTGCTGCACTGCCTTGCCCAAAACCTAGGACAAGTCCTCCTGATATGGTCGAGATCCCCGCACTCGTAACATCTCACTGGAGGCACGGCCTGCTGGCCTGAAGTAGAATTCTGGATAACTAGGGGACGGTGAGAACCCTCTGGCATAACACTGAAGTAAGGCCTCACTGGAGCACCATGAGGAGGTAGTGGTGGTGCTGAATATGGGGGACTGCTGGGCTGACCCCTACCAAACTGACCTCTTCCCCTAGCTGGGGCACCTCTGAAATATCTGGAATATCTGTCTCTCTTATCCGACTGTACCTGCTCCCTGACCCTCGACCGATAACCCTCGATCCTACGAACAATCTCCATTACTAGTTGATAAGGAGTCCTCATCTCCACCTCCCGGGCTATGCTGGTCCTAATGCTTGGATGCAACCCGGCTACAAATCTCCGCACTCTCTTAGCACCAGTAGATAGTATCATTAGTGCATGGTGAGACAACTCTGAAAATCTGGCCTCATAGTTTGTCACTGACAGCTGCCCCTTCTCCAGCGGCTCAAACTGATACCGCAGCTCTTCCCTCTCAGAGGTTGGAATATATCTGTCTAGAAACATCTGAGTGAACTGCTCCTAAGTGATAGGAGGAGAACCTGTTGGCCTCCTGAGAATATAGGACTACCACCATCTGCAAGATCAGCCCTCTAACTGGAAAGTACGAAGTACACTCCATGGGACTCTAGTATCCTCATGTGGTGCAATCAGTCCCTGCACCTGTCAATGAAATCCTGGGCATCCTCGCCTCACTCACCCCCGAAGACCGGAGGGTGAAATCGAGTCCATCTGCCCAATAACTTCTGCGGATCGCCGTCTGCAGCTGGTTTGGGCTCAGGTGCTGCTGCTACAGGCTAAACCCTACCCATAGGCAGTGTACCCGGGGTATGATGAAGTGCGGCTGTCTGACCTGCAGCCTGGGCAGTAGGGGTCTGGGCTCCCCCTCCTTCCTGAGATGTGGCAGGATTCGATGGAAATAAACTAGCCTGGGACATAGTATCCCTAAATATCAACATACGGACCATGACCTCCTGGAAGCCTGGCGCCGTCATGAAGTCCACTGGAGCAGGACCCGCTGGGGGCACCTCCCCCTGCTCTTATATAGTAGGATCCCCTGGTGGTGCAACTGGAATAGCTCTGGGACGCCCCCATCCCCTACCTCGGGCCGGTGCCCTCCCCCGGCCTCTGCCAGATGTACGCGTCCTCACCATCTGTGAGAGAATAGAAGAATGAGATTTAGTAAATCATCAACTGCATGATAGATGATGAATAAAGAGAGGTTTCCTAACACCCTATAGCCTCCCGAAGATAAATACAGACGTCTCTATATCGATCTGCGAGACTCTATTAGGTTTTCCCGTGACTTGTGAGACCTACGTAAACCTAGTGCTCTGATACCATGTTGTCAGGACCCAAAATCCCAACACAGGTCGTGATGGCTCCCAACATCGAATTCAAGCAAACCAACAATTGTTTAATAGTGATATTACCCTTATTTGACATATCAAACACACACTTATTTAAGCTTAGATCATTTAAATAAAAGCGGATAAATTAACCAACTTAAATAAATACAGCCACAAGGATCATGAAACAATATATACAGTCCCAAAATATAGAGTCTACTATGTGTGTGCCAGGAACTAGTGTCACAAGTCAACAGACGAACTAGTAGAATATACAAAAGATGATACAAAATGTACTGTTGTTTGAAAGAAATAGACAGTAATAAACAAAAGATAACTCTATAGTTCTTCTGAGAATCGCCAAGGGAGGAAGCTCACCATGGAGTCAGGTCCAGAATATACGTCAAGCTCCGGTCGGATAACCACACGCACCAGCCTCAAAACCTATACAATTAAGTATAGAAGCGTAGTATGAGTACATAAACAGATATGTACCTAGTGAATGTCCCGCCTAACCTCGAAGAAGTAGTGACGAGAGGTTGACGTGATACTTACTACGGTCAGACAATGTGGGATAAGTACAGGCTAACCAGTAATAGCAATAATGAACAGTAATAAGGAAATAAGCATCAAATAACAATCTCTAGCACCCTCGCGCCATCCTTTACCATGGACTACTAGCTATTTAAACTTCTTTCTTTTCATGAAATCAATAGTTAAAGTTACAGGTCTTCTCACAAATTACCAAACATATAACAAGCTATGAACGTACGGTCATTACGATGTGAAAAGTAAATGTGCACTGCCGAGGGTCGAACGGCCCGAACCATAGATGGATCTATCTATCCCCTCGCGAATCGAACATGAGACACGGTTAATATAATACCAAGACCAACCCTGCTCGTGAATCATACCTGCGACTCGGGTTAATAAAATAGTAGGGCTACCACGCTCGCGAATCATCCATGCGACTCGGGTTCCCATATAAATTCATGATTAGCAGGAGATTTCCAGATAATTTTTAGCAGGGGACATACTAACAGTGTGAGAATTTTAGAAATATCAACTTCAAGCATAACCCCTTAGGACTTCACATGGAGATTCGAGGATATTAGACTACTTAATCCATATACAAGATCACAGATACCACACATATAGCATGTTTGTGAGTCCTAAACTACACGACAAGGCATAATACTAGCTACGCACGGACTCTCGTCACTTCGTGCCTATGCAGCCCCTAAAAATAAGGACAAAACCACCCTTTATAATCACATATGAGGACAATTCCCTCTTACAAGGTTAGAAAAGAGACTCGCCTCGTGTCGAATTTACTCCCCGGACCAAGAACGCCCCCAAAACTCCGAACTCTACACCCGAGGACTCGAAACTAGCCAAATGTTATACAAATAAATTAATTTATGCTCAAAGTATGGAAATTATCCTACTCATTTAGTAAATTCACCATTCTTGAAGAAATTCTAAAATCCAACCCCGGGCCCGCATGCTCGGATTCCAATAATTCTCGAAGGAAACACTCACCCATAGCCTAAGAATCATTAATATATAATTTTTACTTGATTTCATAGCTAATTCACGAGTAAATTCTCAAATTATCGAAAGCCCTAAGTTATTACCCAATTCTTGAATTTTTCACTAATTAGGTGATTAAATTCAACTAGGAATTCATGCATTAACAAGTCTTGAGATGAAATTTACTTACCTTTTAAGGGTTGGATCGTGGAGTCCTTTCCCCAAGCTCTCAAAGTGTTCAATGGAGGAAATAGTGAAGAAAACAAAGAAGGATCCCTTATTTAAGAAACACACTGTCTGACAGTGTTTCCGCACCTGCGGCTCGAGGACCGCACCTACGGTCTCACACCAGCGGAAATGGATGAGGAGGCCTGGTCCCGCACCTGACAAGCGGAGCCGCAGTGCACAACTTTGTCCGCACCTGGGAGAAATAGTCTGCGTGCTGGGGCTCGCACCTGCAACTGAGCAACCGCACCTGGGGTCACACCAGAACAGGTGCACCAACAGCTATTTCAGCTAGTTTTTAGCCTCGTGTGGTGTCTGGGAGGCACCTGGGCCATCCGGAGCCCCCGTCCAAATATACCAACCAGTCCCAAATCATAATACGGACTCGCTCGAGCCATCGAAACACCCAAAGCGATGCTAAAACTCAAAATCACACCTCAAAACCCCTAGAACCAAACTTAGGAACTTTAAGTTTTCTTGACTTCGCTAACAACGCGCCGAACCGACCTATTCTACTCGGAATGACACCAAATTTTGCTGGCAAGTCATGAATGACATAACAGAACTTTCCCGATCTCATAATTCCGTTCGGACCTCGATAACACAAAAACATGTCCCAAACCACAATAGGAACTTAAGGAACTTCTTATTTCAATATTGGGCGCCGAAACGCTCCTAGGTCATCAGAAACTATTCCGAACATACGCCCAGGTCCGAAATCATCATACAAAGCTATCAGAACAGACGAAACTCAATTCCGAGGTTGTTTACCCAAAATGTTGACCGAGTCAAACTTGGCCTTAAAGGCCATCCTTAAGGAACCAAGTGTTCCTATAGCACTCTAAACGGATCCGAATCCCGGACCACCCGCCCACGTAAGTCATAAATCACAATAAGCCGTTATGGGAAGTTTCATTTAGGGGAACGGGGTTCAATAACACAAAATAACCGTTCGGGTCGTTACAATTATGATATAAGCATGAGAGTGTCACGTGAGTAGTTAGTTAGTTTGTTATAAGTAAGTTAAGGGTGTTTTAGTCTTTTCCAACTTTTACTTCTTCTCCTCTAGTATATATCGATTATACATGGTAGTGGAGAGCAAGCTTGCTCATTTTCTCAATAACAGAACATTGTTCTAGAACCTTCCTCCATTAACGACCTCAAGCAATCCTCACAATTTGACATGGTATCAGAGCGGCATGCCTGGATCGCACCGCGTTGATTTTTGATTTCAATTTCTAAATTCATTTCTTCTCTCAATTTCTAATTTTTCAGTTACTCGAAGCTCGATCACAATTTGGCAAAATCGTCGATGTCAGACGTAGATTCATCCATGGTGGAAACTATGTTGATAGATCACAATCATCATCTATACATTTGTCCTTCCTACACTCCTAGCTCAGTTGTAGTTCCTGTTAAGCTTACAAGGTCAGAGAATTATGGGTTATGGAGTAGGTCGATGCGGATCTCTCTTTTGGGAAGAAGAAGCTAGGTTTTGTCACTGGAACATGCAAAAAGGATGCGTATGAAGGAGAGTTACTGGAGCAGTAGGAAACATGTAACGCCATTGCTCTATCATCGATTATGAACAATGTAGCACCTGAACATTTAGGTGGAGTTGCGTATGCACGGATGCGCACCTAGTTTGGGAGGATCTGCGTGAAAGGTCCAACAAAGTGAATCGTGTAAGTATTTTTCAATTGCATCATGAAATTGCAACTTTGGAACAGGGAACTAGTTTTGTGTCTGTGTATCTTTCGAAATTGAAGGAACTTTGGCATGCGTAGGATGTTTTGCTTCCATTCCCAAATTGTTGTGAAAAATCGAAGGATCATGCAGAGCATTTGCATTAATAGAGAGTTATGCAGTTTTTATCTGGATTAAATGATTTGTATGATCAAGCAAGGAGGCAAATTCTCATGAAAACCACTGCTCCTTCCCTCAACATGCCTATGCAATGATTATTCAAGATGAGATTCAATAGACAATTGGTGAAAACATGATCACTGATAATGCGGGACCCCTAGCTATGCAGGTAGGAAGAGGAAGGGGAAGAAAATAACTCCTTCAATGTGAATTTTGTCATTCAAAGGGACAAACCAAAGAGAACTGCAAAAATTATAGGTTACCCTGCTGATTTTTCTCCAAAGAAAATGTATTGTGAAGGTACAACAAATGCAGGAGATTGGCAGAAAAACTCTAATGTTAATGCAGGAGGCTGGCATCAGAACTCCAATGCTGGAAAACTGGGAGAATGGAATACAACTGATAAGCAAGGTGGTTGGAGAATAGAGGCCATGGCAATGATCAATAATGCAGATGTGTCTTCATCATGTGCACAAGGCAATAGAGATAATTCCTTTAGGGGAACTGAAGCAAATTATACAAAGGGATACCACTACTTCACATATGATCAATACAATCAGATACTGAACCTACTGAACAAAGAACCTGGAGAACATCATGCCAACATGGCAAGTACGTACAGGTACATGTATAATCAGCTGCCTAATGGCATCAATAGAGAGTTATGCAGTTTTTATCTGGATTAACTGATTTGTATGATCAAGCAAGGAGGCAAATTCTCATGAAAACCACTGCTCCTTCCCTCAACATGCCTATGCAATGATTATTCAATATGAAATTCAATAGACAATTGGTGAAAACATGATCACTGATAATGCGGGACCCCCAGCTATGCAGGCGGGAAGAGGAAGGGGAAGAAAATAACTCCTTCAATGTGAATTTTGTCATTCAAAGGGACAAACCAAAGAGAACTGTTACAAAAATTATAGGTTACCCTGCTGATTTTTCTCCAAAGAGAATTTATTGTGAAGGTATGACAAATGCAGGAGGTTGGCAGAAAAACTCTAATGTTAATGCAGGAGGCCGGCATCAGAACTCCAATGCTGGAAAACTGGGAGAATGGAATACAACTGATAAGCAAGGTGGTTGGAGAATAGAGGCCATGGCAATGATCAATAATGTAGATGTGTCTTCATCATGTGCACAAGGCAATAGAGATAATTCCTTTAGGGGCACTAAAGCAAATTATACAAAGGGATACCACTACTTCACATATGATCAATACAATCAGATACTGAACCTACTGAACAAAGAACCTGGAGAACATCATGCCAACATGGCAAGTACGTACATGTACATGTATAATAAGCTGCCTAATGACAAGTTATACACAAAACAAAAGAACAAGGAGTGGACTTAGGTGCCACTCATTATATTACCTCTGATATAGAGCTATGAACAGATATTAAACGTACAGGGAAGACAGACCAGGATAGAGTACATCTGCCTACTAGAGAAAAGGCTGACATTACACATACTGGTAGTGCAACATTGTTAGATATGATGACAATCAGAGATGTGCTTTATGTCCCAATCTTTATGTTTAACCTATTATCAATGTCAAAGCTAACTAGGGAGTTGAATTGTAATGCTAGCGTCATTCCTGATTTTTGTGTATTTCAGGACCTTTGGAATGGCAAGGTGAAGGGGATTGGTAGAGAAAGAGGAGGTCTATATATGCTCAAGGGTGATCACTATGGAAGACTAGCTAGTAGAATAAGGACCTTCAATGTTGTGAGCAGGATGACTAATGGTTTTTGCAGCATGTGGCACAAGAGGCTAGGCCATCCTTCCTTATCAGTAATGAAACATATAGTAGGTCTACATAATAAAGTTAGCAGTATGCTACAAGATAGTTTCGTTGTATGCCCATTGGCAAAACAAAGTAGACTGAAATTTCCATTGAGTAATTCTAGAGCAGATACATTGTTTCATCTTGTGCATATAGACTTATGGGGACCTTAAAAAATTGCTACCTTAAACAGAAAACAATATGTTTTGATAATTGTGGATGATCATTCTAGATATATATGGGTATTTTTTCTGCAGTTAAAGTCTGAAGCTATAGTAGCAATAAAACAGTTCTTAACCATGGTTAAGAATCAGTTTGGTATTATGGTTGAGTTGATAAGGTCAGACAATGGGACAAAATTCTTGAATAAGTAATGTGCAAATTTTTTGAATGACCTGGGTATTATCCATCAAAGTAGCCACCCTTATACTCCACAGCAGAATGGCATAGTGGAGAGGAATCATAGGCACATACTTGATGCTGCAAGAGCCTTAGGGGTGGTTTGGTAGAGTGTATAAGAATACCGTTGAATAGGGTGTATTAGTAACACTGGTATAAGTTATGCTTGCATTAGTTATGCTGATATATTTCTTATTTATTGTTTGGTTTGATGTATTAAAGTATTGCATAATTTCTAAAAGAATTGTTTGTTTGCAAAAATACTCTCATAATCAGTCCACCACTTTATCTTTTTAAAAGAAACATATTGGGATGACCCAAGGGGTCATTTTATGAATTGAGACTCCGTTCTAGGATTATTAACTATGAATAGACTAATTTTAATTACCTCAATTTGCTTGCGCAATCCGGGCGTGAAACCGAAAAGCTTTTATGTGAAAAATATGAGAAATAGTAAATTCTAGAGTTGAAATTTGATTATAGTTGACTTTGGTCAACATTTTGAGTAAACAGGCCCGGATTTGTATTCCGATGATCCCGGGAGGTCCGCCGTAAAATATGGGACTTGGGAGTATGCGCGAAATTGAATTCCAAGGTCCCAAGCTGTCACGACCCAATTTCCCACACGGGTCGTGATGGTGCCCAACAACAGGGTTAGGCAAGCCAACATAAATTATACTAAGTGTTACCCTTCCCATGTGATTAATTATTCCAACTTTTACCAGTTTTAAGCATTTATTAACATGATATTAGCCTGTGACATGAAAATAAAGACATTTGATACATGAGCCATAAGATAAGCATATGTATGAAAATACAGCCCAAAACCCAAAATATACTCAAGTGTGTGCCAGGAACTAGTGTCACGAGTATCACGGGCAACTATCTGAATATACAAGGATAACATATATGTACACAATCCCATAGTCTGAAAGAAATAGACGGGAAATGACAAAAGGAAACTCCAGGGTGCTGCCAGAGATCGTCAGGAAGAACAGCTCACCGCGAAGTCGACTCAGCCCAAGTCAGTATCTAACGCCGGCCTGATAATCAGATGTGCCAGCCTCCTGACCTGTACAGTCATGTACAGAAAGAAAAGAAAAAGTGCAGCATGAGTACATAATAGATATGTACCCAGTGAGTATCCCGCCCAAACTTGAAGGAGTAGTGATGAGAGGTCGACTAGATACTCACTAAGGTCCAACAATATAATATATATGACGAAATATGGCTAAAAAAATAGGCATGGAAAAACAGTGAGCAACAAGTATATGGCAAATAACGAAAACCAGATAATATCTGAAAAGAGACAGCAAAGTACCAAAAACCTTCTCTTAACCAATGTCTGACACTCCCATTTATATATTAAGTGACTCAAACTCAAGTGAACATACACATACCAGGACAAGACAACCGGCTGGAGTCATAAACGTGGTCATAGGGACTAGGGTCATAAAGTTATCCCACGATCACGAATCATACCTGCGACTTGCGTGCTGACTCGATATAATAATAAGATATCCCACGATCGCGCATCATCTCTACGACTCGTGTGCTGACTCGATAATAATAATAAGCTATCCCACGATCGCGCATCATCCATGCGACTCGTTTGCTGACTTAATAATAATAATAATAATAATAATAATAATAATAATAATAATAATAATAATAATAATAATAATAATAATAATAATAATAATAATAATAATAATAATAATAATAATAATAATAATAATAATAAGCTATCCCACGATCGCGCATCATCCCTGCGACTTGTGTGCTGACTCGATAATAATAATAATAATAAGCTATCCCACGGTCGCGCGCCATCCCTGCGACTCGTGTGCTGACTCGATATCAAGTGTGTATATATATAAGTACATGTGTGTACCAATTCAACAGTGAATTCAACAGGACTGTGGCAATGCCACGAATAGCCAACTGGGATCCAAATCAAAATGTTTCATGTTTCCATAACAACTCAACAATAATTTCAACTCTTATCACATAAAAGGTACAAATAAGGCACATGGTGGCATGCTCGTGAGTCCTAAAGCTACCCGACATAGAAATATAGTCGCCACGTACGGACTCTCGTCACTTGGTACATACGCGGCCCCCACAAGGAACCTATGGGGACATTTCCCTCTTACAAGGTTGGAAAGGAGACTCACCTCGCGACGAAACCACTCATCAGATCAAGGATGCACCCGAATCTCCGAAATATACCCTCGACGGCTCGCAACTAGACAAATATAGTTCAATAACATCAATGCATGCTCAAAGTAGGGAAATCATTCTAGTCTACTCAATTTTCGACATTCTTGAGAAATTCTAAAAATCCAACCCCAGGCCCACATGCTCGGATTCCGAAAATCCTCGAAGGGATCACTCACCCGAAGCCTAAGGATCAAAATTATATGATTTATACAAGAATTCATAGCCTTAAATGGATAATTCTCCAAATTTTCTCAAGCTCTAGGGCTCAACAATGGAGGTTAGGGGGTGAAACTATGTGAAGAAACCCGTGTTTTTGGACATTAAATAGGTCTGTCTTACAGAGATTTTCGCACCTGCGACTTTGGGACCGCAGGTGCAGTCCCGCACCTGCAAATAAATGGCCACACCTGCGGAGGTTAGGCCTAGGAGCTAGGGTCGCACCTGCGAGGGAAAGTCCGCACCAGCGGACACGCACCTGCGATGAATTTCCGCACCAGCGGACTCGCACCAGAGGGCACAAGTCCGCACCTGCGGAAGTAGAGGGGTCCATGGGTTTTCCTCACCTACGAGGCTGGGACCGCAGGTACGGTCTCGCACCTGCGACTGGGCGACCGCAGGTGCGGTCACACCAGAAGCAGCTACACCACCCTTGGATTTTGCTGGTTTTTTGTCCCGTGCGGGGTCCAGGAGGTCCCTGGGCCCACTCGAGCCCCTGAAAAATTATACCAACAAGTCCCAAATCATACGACGGACTCGCTCGAGCTTACGGAACACTCAAAACATCGCTAAAACCCAAAATCACCCTCCAAACCTCTTGAATTCAAACTTAAGAACTTTAAGAATTCTAGATTTCATTTCATTGCGCCGAACGGGTTTATACTACTCGGAATGACCTTAAATTTTGCAGGCAGGTCATAATTAACATGACGGAACTATTCCCGGTCTCGGAATTCCGTTCGGACCTCGAAAACACAAAAACACATCCCAAACCAAAATATGGACTTAAGGAACTTCTTATTTCAATATTGGGTGCCGAAATGCCCCCTGGGTCATCAGAAACCCAATCCGAACATACGCCCAAGTCTGAAATCATCACAGGAAGCTACTAGAACCGACAAAACTCGATTCCGGGGTCGTTTACCCAAAATGTTTACCGAAATCAAACTTGGCCTTAAAGACCAACCTTAAGGAACCAATTGTTCCTGTTGCACTCAAAACATCTCTGAATCCCAGACCACCAGTCCCCTCAAGTCATAAATCATAAAATGCCGCTATGGGAAGTTTCATTTGGGGGAACGGGGTCCGATAACACAAAATGACTGGTCGGGTCGTTACATTCTCCACCTCTTAAACAAACGCTCGTCCTCAAACGGGTCTAGAATCATACCTGAAGTGCTGAATAAGTGTGGATATCTGCTCTGCATGTCTTCCTCGGACTCCCAGGTCGCCTCCTCAGCTGGTTGGCCCCTCCACTGGACCCTTATGGCGGAAACTCTCTTGGACCTCAACTGGCGGTCCTGTCTATCAATTATCGCAACTGGCTCCTCCTCGTAGCCCAACCTCTCATCCAACTGAATAGTGCTAAAATCGACCACATGAGAGAAATTGGCATGGTACCTCCGGAGCATGGATACATGAAAAACTGGGTGAACTCCTGATAAGCTGGGAGGCAAGGCCAGCTCGTAAGCAACCTCTCCAACGCGCCTCAACACCTCGAATGGACCTATAAACCTTAGGCTCAGCTTGCCCTTCTTCCCAAACCTCATAATACCCTTCATAGGCGAAACTTTCAGCATGACCCTATCTCCTTCCATAAATGATACATCACGGGCCCTCTGATCCACGTAACTCTTCTATCTGGACTGTGTTGTACGGAGTCTCTCCTGAATCAACTTCACTTTCTCCAAGGCATCCCTCACAAGGTCGGTGCCATATAACTTAGCCTCGCCAGGCTCAATCCATCCGACAGGGGAACGACATCGCCGACCATACAAAGCCTCAAATGGCGCCATCTCAATGTTGGACTGATAACTATTATTGTAAGAAAACTCGGTCAAAGGCATGAACTGGTCCCACTAGCCCACGAAATCAATCACATATGCACGCACTGAGCATGTCCTCCAATATCTGAACTGTACCCTCTGACTGACCATCAGTATGGGGATGAAATGTTGTGCTGAGGTCTATCTGGGTGCCCATCTCACTATGCAATGCTCTCCAGAAGTGCGAGGTGAACTGAGGGCCTCGATCTGATATGATGGACACCGGCACACCATGCAACCGGACTATTTCCCGAATGTAGATCTGGGCCAACCTCTCAGAGGAATATGTAATAGACACTGGAATGAAATGCGCCAATTTGGTCAATCTATCCACAATGACCCAAACTGCGTCAACCTTCCGCGAAGTCTGAGGCAACCCAACCACGAAGTCCATAGCAATGTGCTCCTATTTCCACTCAGGAATGGGCATCTACTGAAGTATGCCTCCTGGCCTCTGGTGCTCATACTTAACCTGTTGGAAATTGAGGCACCTAGTCACATACTCTACAATGTCCTTCTTCATTCGCCTCCACCAGAAATGCTGCTTCAAATCACGATACATCTTTGTAGCACCAGGGTGAATAGAATATCGAGAACTGTGCGCCTCCTCTAGAATCCTCTCCCTCAGGCCATCAACATTAGGAACACATAAGCGGCCTTGAAGTCTTAGAACACCATCCTCGCCAATAGTAACCTCCTTGGCCCTACCCTGAACCATTGTCTCCCGAAGCTCTGCCAAGCACGAATCATAGAACTGCCGGACCTTAATCTCTCCCAATAACGAAGACTGAGCAACCAAATGTGCCAAAACTCGATGAGGCTCTGAAAGATCTAATCTCACCAAGCGATTGGCTAAGGACTGAATGTCCAAGTCTAGAGGTCTCTGCTCTATTGTAATATAAGCCAAGCTACCCATACTCTCAGCCTTTCGGCTCAAAGCATTTGCCACCACATTAGCCTTGCCCGGGTGATAAAGAATGGCGATATCATAATCCTTCAACAACTCAAGCCATCTGTGCTGCCTCAAATTAAGATCCTTCTGTTTAAATAAGTGCTGCAAGCTACAGTGGTCGGTATAGACTGCACAGGACACTCCATACTAATAGTACCTCCAGATCTTAAGAGCATGAACAATCGCCGCCAACTCCAAATCGTGCACAGGGTAATTCTTCTCATGAATCTTCAGCAGGCGTAAAGCATAAGCAATAACTCTCCCCTCCTGCATCAACACGCACCCCAAGCCAACGCGCGAAGCGTCGCGATACACCGTGTACCTCCCAAAATCGGATGGTAATACTAGAACTGGCGCTAAGGTCAATGCTGCCTTGAGCTTCTGAAAGCTCGCCTCACACTCGTCAGACCATCGAAACGGGGCATTCTTCTGAGTCAATCTAGTCAATGGAGCTGCAATAGAAGAGAAACCCTCCACAAATCGGCGATAATAACCTGCTAGGCACAAAAAGCTCTTGATCTCACTAGACGAAGTAGGACGCGACCAACTCTGAACTGCCTCGATCTTCTGAGGATCAACCTTGATACCTCTCCGGATAACACATGCCCCAAAAATGCCACGAAATCCAAAAAAAACTCACACTTGGAGAACTTGGCATATAGCTTCTGCTCTCGCAAGGTCTGGAGCACAACTCTCAAATGCTGCTCGTGCTCCCCAGGCTACGGGAGTAAATGAAAATGTCATCAATGAAGACAATGACGAAAAATCAATATACGGCCTGAACACCCAATTCATCAATTAAATAAAGGTTCCTGCGGCGTTAGTCAAGCCAAAGGACATCACCATGAACTCATAATGGCCATATCTCGTACGAAAAGCAGTCTTCGAAACATCTGAAGCCCGAATCTTCAACTGATGATACCTGTATCTCAAGTCAATCTTAGAAAACACACGAACACCCTACAACTGGTAAAACAAATCATCGATGTGCGGCAACGGATACTTGTTCTTAATGGTAACCTTGTTCAACTGGCAGTAATCAATACACATATGCATAGACCCATCCTTTTTCTTCACAAATGGAACTAGAGCACCCCATGGAGACACACTCAGTCTGATGAACCCCTTAGCTAACAACTCCTCAAGCTGCTCCTTCAACTCCTTCAACTCTTTCGGAGCCATACAATATGGAGGAATAGATATAGGCTGAGTATCTGAGGATAAATCAATGCAGAAATGAATATCATGGTCCAGAGGCATGCCCGGAAGATCTGAAGGAAACACATCAGCATACTCTCGAACAACTGGCACGGAATCAATAGTCGGAGACTCGGCGGTGGTGTCCCGCACATAAGCCAAATAGGCTAGACAACCCTTCTCAACCATATGTCGAGCCTTCAAGAATGAAATAACCAGGCTGGATGCGGTAACTGAAGAACCCCTCCACTCCAGCCTAGGAGACTCAGGCATGGATAAAGTAATTGTCTTGGCATGGCAATCGAGCACGGCATGATAAGAAGATAGCTAATCCATGCCCAGAATAACCTCAAAATCAACCATGTCGAGCAGTAAAAGGTTGGCTCTAGTCTCAAACTCACAAAAGGTGATCACACAAGACCGATACACCCGGTCTACCACCACAGAGTCGCCCACAGGAGTGGACACATATGTAGGAGATCCCAAAGACTCTCGAGAGACATCCAGAAAAGGAGAAAATAAGGCTGAAACATATGAATAAGTGGATCCTAGATCAAACAATACTGAAGCCTCTCTACCATATACTGAGATAATACCTATGATCACGGCGTCTGAGGCCACCGCATCTGATCTGGCCGGAAAGGCATAAAACCTGGCTGGAGCACCTTAAGGCTGAGCTCCCCAAGAACGAGCTGGAGCTGATTGACCCCCGCCGGACTGGCCTCCCCCTCTAGGCGGTCAAACTGCTGGTGCTGAAACCACGGACTGGTGACTCTGCTGCACGGCCTAGCCCCGATAGTTAGGACAATTCTTCCTGATATGGCCTAAGTTCCCACACTCAAAGCATCTCATAAATGATAAATCCTGCTGACCCGCAGAAGAATCCTTAATGGCCGGAGGGCGATGAGAGCCCTCAAGCATAGCACTGAAATAAGGATCGAAAGATCTCTGATGACTGGAATGACCACTGGGAGAACCCTGAATAGCTGGAGGTCAATAGGAGCGCTCTATCATGGCACTGAACTGGAGCCTAACTGGGACACCTCGGGGAGGTGGTGGAGGTGCTACATATGAAGGTCTGCTGGACCGACCGCCTCCAAACTGACCCCTGCCCCTAGCTGGAGCACCTCTGAAATCACCTGCAAATCTGGCCCTCTTGTCGTGCTGACCTTGCTCCCTGCTCCTCATTCGGTATCCCTCAATCCGTCGAGCTATATCGACCACAAGCTGGTACGGGGTACCCATCTCCGCCTCTCGAGCCATGGGGGACCTAATACCTAGATGCAACCCTTCCACAAACCTCCGAACTCTCTCAGCATCGGTGGGTAATATCGTAAGAGCATGGCGTGACAACTCTGAAAATCTGGCCTCATAATCTGTCACAGACATCTGCCCCTGCTCTAACCACTCAAACTGACCCCTCAGCTCCTCCCTCTTAGAGGGTGGAATATATCTATCCAAGAACATCTGCTGAACTGCTCCCAAGTGATAGTAGGAGAATCGGCCGGCCTGCTGAGAATATAAGACTGCCACCACCTGCGAGCTCTGCCCTCTAACTGGAACGCAGTGAAATCCACTCCATGGGATGCTAGGATCCCCATGTTATGCAGTTTATCCCTGCACTTATCAATGAAATCCTGGGCATCCTCACCTCGCTCACCCCCGAAGACTGGAGGGCGTAAGTGGGTCCCTCTATCTAACATCTTATGCTTGTCACCACTCACAACTGGTCTGGGCTCCGGTGTTGTTGCTACTGGCTGGGCATCATCCACGGGCAGTGTACCCGGGGTGGGATGTAATACTGCTTCGGACCTGCGACCTGGGCAGTATGGTCTAGGCTTCCCCTCCTGCCTCTGAAGTAACAGGATCTGCTGGAAATAAACCAGCCTGGGACATGGTGTCCATGAATCTCATCATACGGCCCATGGCTGCGTGAAAGCCCGGCACCATCATAAAGTCTACGGGTGCCGTATCTGCTGGGGGCACCTCATCCTGCTCCTCTAATATAGGATCCTCTGGTGGGGGGACCGGTATATCTCTTGGACGCCTTCGTTCCCTACCACTGGCAAGTGCCCTACCTCTGTCCATACCACGACCTCGAGCGGCGGGGGCGGCACCCTCTCCCGGATCAGGAACATGCGATGCACGCGTCCTCACCATCTGTGAGAGAATAGAAGAATGAATTTAGTAAATCATAGGCGGCACGATAGAGTAAGAACAAGTAGAGGTTTCCTAACACCCTGTAGCCTCCTGAAGATAAGTACAGACGTCTCTGTACCGATCCTCAAGACTCTACTGGGTTTGCCCGGGACTCGTGAGACTTACGTGAACCTAGTGCTCTGATACCACGTTGTCACGACCCAATTTCCCACACGGGTCGTGATGGCGCCCAACAACAAGGTTAGGAAGCCAACATAAATTATACTAAGTGTTACCCTTCCCATGTGATTAATTATTCCAACTTTTACCAGTTTTACGCCTTTATTAACAAGATATTAGCCTGTGACATGAAAATAAATACATCTGATACATGAGCCAAAAGATAAGCATATGTATGAAAATACAACCCAAAACCCAAAATATACGCAAGTGTGTACCAGGAACTAGTGTCATGAGTATCACGGGCAATTATCTGAATATACAAGGATAACATATATGTACGCAATCCCATGGTCTGAAAGAAATATACGGGAAATGACAAAAGGAAACTCCAGGGTGCTGCCAGAGATGGTGAAGAAGAACAGCTCACCGCGAAGTCGACTCAGCCCAAGTCAGTATCTAACGCCGGCCTGATAATCAGATGTGCCAGCCTCCTGACCTGTACAGTCAAGTATAGAAAGAAAAGAAAAAGTGCAGCATGAGTACATAATAGATATGTACCCAGTGAGTATCTGTTGGTCCCAAATCGCACACGCAAGTATACGTGGTCGTAGCAAGTAATATAATGTTAAATCGAATGTCGAACCCACAGAGACTTGCGTAAACTACTTATTGAATCACTCTAATTGCTATTTAATCGAGCCAAAACAAAATCCAAGAATATAACTAATTTATTCTATGATTATATGAACTAATTATCAAGTAACGAGAATATTGTTGTGTATTCAATAGAGACAAATATTCCAGGGTTGTGATCAATTCACCATTCATATTGCATTCTAATTAACTCTCCCTTTCATATAATTCACTCATGGTTGCTAATTAATCGATAATTGCTCTCGTAGACTTCTCCCGAAGTACTACTCGCCTATTCTCAATAGATTAACGCCTATATTCCTATGAAATTAATCTATTAGAACGCACTAAGATTATGATGTTTAATTAAGCACGGTGACTAAGTATATTCCTATCCTAATCACAAATCCGCTCCCCTGAAGGGTTAAGATCGCGCTCTCTTCAATTCTTCTCTAATCTATATACGGATTTCCCAAGCATAACATAGATAGTATATAGAACCTAATTACTGGCAAAACAATTAAGCAATTAAATTCAGAATTGAAGAAACAACCATACATTGAACGAATTAAAATCAAGGTTAAGTTAATATCGAATAACAATATTCATGGATAAATCACAAACCTAGAACAATGGGTGTTTAGCCACTCATACTAGAATTAAACAATTGCATAAGTCTTTGCATCAATGGAAAATACTAGATTAAGATGAAAAAAATTGATAATCCTTTGCTTCTTCAATGATCTTGTGTGTATACTCTCCAAATATGGCATCCTCTCCTCAAAGTTGTGTTATTGGGTCTATTTATACGTTTGGGATAAACCCTAAACGTGTAGGAGACTTCTATTCCAACCGGGAAACACTTAAAGACCTTTAAAACTCGAAGTTGATTGGACCAGACACCCAGGCGTTAAGCCCCAAACGCCCCCTTAACACCTGGGCAGGCCTAGCGTTAGGGGTCTAACGCCATGGTCACCCTGGCCTTAACGTCCAAACGCCCCCTTAACGCCTGGGCATGTCTGGCTTTAGGGACCAAACGCCCGGGTATTGCCCGGGCCACTCCTTTTCGACTCTTGAGCGTATTTTCGATGTTTATGTACCCATTTAGCTCGGTTTCCATCTCCAATTCACCTACACATGAAATAGACTCCATTATGCACATATAACGTGTATTTTTATCAAAAAGGCACATAATATGTAAGGTATATAATGCTTAAAACTATGAATTCTAGCCACGCATCAACACCCCACACTTAGACTCTTGCTCATCCTCGAGCAATATCTTTTAACACGTACACATTTCATCAACAAAGGAGTATTTTACTTTTCAGTCACACACATTACCCCTTAACTATGATCGATAACGGCAATCAAGTAAGAACATACAAAATTTCACATTCTTTCCCTTTCTTTAAACATGCCCAAGTATAACAATTCAATCAATCATACCATCAACCTAATTGCAACCACCCAACCTCAAGAGTCGACTTGAAACCACTAATCCCTCTCAATTCACGCACCTACCCAACAAGAAAATTACAATATAACCAATCGTTCATGAGATCATGTGCCCTCACCAAGAACAAGAGAGTGAATATATCTAGTCCACACATTCAAATATACTTTTGAACATTATTTAAGGACGTCACACAATTGATNGGGACGGGTAGGATATATTTAGGAATAGTGACTAACCCTCCTAAGCACTTTAATACACTACTTTCACAAATCAACACATATTCTTCTCAACCAATTCCATTGCCACAATTCATATTCAACATAGCCCTCTTTCAATTAAGCACTGCTATATTCTCACTAGCGCAACTAATGAAATTTTGAGGTGTGTATCTTTTGTACATATTTTTACTATCATTTTTTTTTCTTTCTTTCCTACACACACTCCATACATGAAGATTCAATGGCTAGTGACTTTTGAATACAATTTTTTTAGTGCACTAACAGGCCTTTCCATGGCTTCACTCAAAAACTATTTCCCCAATAGCTCACCTTACTTCTTCTAGAGACTAAGTGCCTTAGGAGGAAAAGGTGCAAGAAATCTCAATTAAAAGAACAAAATAGGGGTACGGCTTGTAATGTGGGTACCACAGAAAAGGTCAATACGGCTCAAAGGGGCTAGCAATGGAAAATGTAATTCTTATGTGACAAGCACATCCATGATCAAGCAAGAAAATGCCTACGTCATCTCCTAGACTAGCATAACCTACAATTCTCTTCGATTAACACAGGGGGCAAGTTCTAGACTATACAGGATAGCATAGACAATCACTAAACCTCACTCGCACATTGCACATGAATCAATCACAATGGTTTTATTCAACTCTCAAGTCAAGCAAGCACACAAAATTGAGAGAATTAAGCAATATTACACTATGTAGCATACAAGTCAAACAACTGAGCTAAGGCGTCACAAAATAGGCTATTTATTTTTACTCAGACATCACATGTCAAACCAAATATAAGGGAAAGCAGAATATATGTCATAACCTAATATGTCGGCATCAAAAATGTCATGGGGTATCTCTAATTTACTCAATTTCTTCCTAACTACTCTAAAAACAAAAAACAAAAAAAATAAATAAACTTAATTTAAATTACCCGGTTCAAGTTACACCCTTGGAAAAGAACCGTTGTCCAAAGAAAAACCAAGGGGGAATTACTACACTACCTAAAAAAAACATCTTTTTTTTTTTGTATATTTTTTTTTTAGACTCACTTCCCTCAAGAGAGTTGTCTAAGAGGTCCATCGCCGGGAAAAGTCGAAAAAAAAAAAAATTTTAACTACAAGACTTACAGAAAGATCATTTACTTTATCATGAATACACTACAACATTACAAACCCACATATAGTACAACAAGTCCACACTTCGTAAGTACAACATACACACACCCCACACTTAATCCATGCACTGTCCCCAGTGCATTATACAGATACAAAAGCAGTAATAGAAGCAAGGTACAAGAAACTCCTTGATCATTCAGCATCATCATCATCTGACGCTCTCCACTCCTCATCATGCTCATCTTCGTCATTATCTTCCTCATCCGAGCGCATTGGTTCTGCATCAGAGTCGTCAGGAGTGTTGATATCCTCATCATCAGGGAGCCTGTATCCCTCACCCGCTCCAATCATCTGCAGCGCATGAGCATTTAGCGGGTACCTGTGATCCAATTCAACTCTCTCATCCACTGACGATGGCCGACCTCCTATTCGCAACTGCAAATCCATCATCCCATAAAGATGGGCCATGAAGCTGTCATCCCGCACATTGCGTTCTACATTGGTCAGGGAGGGCTCTTCCTTCAGTCTTAGGCCACAGATGTCAATCTCTCGTTGGAATTTATCAATGGTATGGTCAAAGTTGGGCTCAGCCACTACATTCTCATTTAGCAGGAACTGAGTTATGAATTTTGGGAATGGTATTCGATCAATTCTATTGCTCGAATGCACCAACCCTATTTGATAGCGCATCAGCTGACCCACATTTACCCTTTTCCTCGTCATGAGGAAGTAGAGCACA
>ML367449.1:5491-17243 GCA_005239505.1 Nicotiana paniculata | reverse complement strand
AAAAGTTCAATTCATACACTAAAATTCCAATTCATAAACTAAAATTACAATACATAAACTAAAGGTCCAATTCATATCCTAAAAGTTTAATTCATATCCTAAAATTTCAATACATAAACTAAAAGTCCAATTCATAAACTAAATTCCAATTCATAAACTAAAATTTCAATTTATAAACTAAAAGTTCAATTCATAAACTAAAAGTTCAATTCATACACTAAAATTCCAATTCATAAACTAAAATTTCAATTTATAAACTAAAAGTTCAATTCATAAACTAAAAGTTCAATTCATATCCTAAAGCCCATTCACTCACGAGTCTACCCATACCAAATTTACTCAAATCCGATAACAAATTCCGATTCAAAACCTCTGAATTCCATCTCAAGAACACTTCCTCTTTTCCCCAATTTTTCACCCCAAATCTCAAATTAAATGATTAAAGTAAAGGTGTAATCATGAGATTTAACCAAAACCAAGTGAGAAACACTTACCCCAATCAACTCCGCGAAAATCCTTTCAAGAATCGCCCTTATCCGTGATCTCTAGCTCAAAATATGAAAAATTAGCTCAAACCCTCGATTTTGAATCTTTTAATTCTGCCTAGGTACGCCTTCTTCGCGAACGCAGAAGCACCCTCGCTTTCGCGAAGCACAATTTGCTTCAGACCAAATTTCCCTTCTACGCGAACGCGATCAACTCTAGGCGAACGCGAACCTTTACTGATCCCTCTCATCGCGATCGCGATCGCGACCACACTTCCACGAACACGTAGACCAAATGAATGGGTCCCCAGCTGCCTCTTCTCTTCTTCGTGAACGCGTTCCCCAACTCGCGTTCACAATTCACTCTACTCCCAAACCTTCGCGAATGCGATCGTTTCTTATCGAACGCGAAGAAAAATTCCTCCTCTGCCTCCAGGTACCCTTCGCGAATGCGAGACTTGCCTCACGAACGCGTAAGAGGACACCAGCAACATCAATAACCAACAGAATCAGCTATCTCTCAAGGCCAATAATGGTATGTTAACCACCCGAAACTCATCTAAGGCCCTCGGGACCTCAACAAAGCATACCAACAAGTCATATTACTCCCTACGAACACAGTTGACCCTTCGAATCACTCAAAACGACATCAAAACACCAATTTACACCCGGATTCAAGCCTAAGAACTTTAAACTTCCAAATTCCGCAAACGACGCCGAAACCTATCAAACCTTGTCCGATTGGGCTCAAATTTTACACACATGTAAAAAATGACACCACGAACGTATTCCCACTTCCAGAATTCCATTCCGACCCCGATATCAAAATTTTCACTGCCGACTAAAATCACCAAATTTTCAACTTTCGCCAATTCAAGCCTAATTCTACTACGGACCTCCAAATCACATTTCAGACGCACTTCTAAGTCCAAAATCACCTATCGGAGCTAACAAAACCATCAAAATTCAAATTCGAGGTCGTTTACACACAAGTCAACATCCAGTTGACTTTTCCAACTTAAGCTTCTAATAAAGAGACTAAGTGTCTCAATTTCTCTCTGAAACCACTCGGACCCGAACCAACCAACCAACCCGATACAATATAATACAGTTGTAAAGCAAAAAAGCAATAGAAATGGAGGAAACGGGGCTATAACTCTCGAAACGACTGGCCTGGTCATTACAACCAAGTGGCCTTGTAGTCATATTATGGAAACTATTATTGTTCCCAAGTTCGGCTAGATTGTTTAGAACATTGGAAGATACTAGCCTAATAATAGTTGTCCCAAATTTTTCTTTAGCAGCTTCCTTCCAGCTGCATACCTGCATCTATGGACCTTTCCCAAAAGGATTATCAATATAAAACATGGTCGAATCTTCATTATCTAAGTTTAAGGGAAAAGAAACTGAAAGAGATCAAAGAGATCCAAAAAGGAATTTTCGAAGTTGATATATGCAAGCTGGAAATTGAAATGTTGAAAATGTATTTATAGAGGGAATGACCGTCTCTTAATTTTATCAGACACATGATTATGACAAGAATTTCAGATTCTCACGAAAATGATTAGTTTTGCTAAAGTCAACTAGAAAATGTTGCTGGAAATTAGAGTTTACCTTTACAAAAAGAGTCCTTTGCCCCTAACCCCCAAACATGGCCAACCACTTGTTTTGGTGCTCAACAACCCGCGATGCATGATGATTAAGCTCTTATTTATTTTTAGCTAGAAAAAAATATTTACACAATCAAATCACTCAAAAGTATATTGTCAATAAATCTTTTCACTAAACACTAATGGTATAGAAATTTGTTAAACTGACGGCTGATGTAACTTAAATCCATTTTTTTTAGGATAACACCAAGTCTAAGAGACTCCTAGGAGTATAAGAGCTCATTTGTCAAACAAATACGCACGAAACGAACATTGATAAGTCTTTGCTCGAACATCATTTGGCAAGATAATGACTTGGGATTATGCTAATGCTGAAAACTCCATATATAAAATCATCTTCTTTATTGAAGTCAACTGTTGAATTAAAATTAGTTAATGGCTAAAAAATATGAAATCCTTCAGCTGCCACAATGACACACCCTTAGGCTGTTAGGACCGAAATAATCATGTGTCGAGGAAGAGGTAAACCCGAAAATAAAGAAGATAAAGAATACCAAATTTTTAACGTGGAAAACCCTTCAAACCGAAGGTAAAAACCACGGGATCACAAAGATACACTATGTAAATGACTATTTTTTCCCTATGTTATATATATATATATATATATATATATATACATGTGTGTGTGTGTGTGTGTGTGTTTTATTCTTATTTGTGTATGTATAGGTTTAGGTTTTAAGAGTTGTTTAAATGGTTTGATAAATGGGGTAGGGATTATGCTACTTGAATTTTAAAGAAATTAAGCCAAAATTTAGCACAAATCAGTGGCCCAATTCTATTTGACCCGGTCTGGTGAAGCCCACCTGAGTGATAAGCTAAACGACGTAGTTTCATGGTGAAACTACACCGTTTTGTTTAATAACTTGAAGATTGAATTTCAATCGTTGATCAATCCTTGATCTAATGGTCCTTATTTGATCTCTTAAGAGGTATATAAAGCCCTTATTACCTGAAAATTTCCCCCATTTTCCCCCTATTATTTTTCTTTCCTCTCTTTCTTTCCTCTCTTCTCATTCTTTCAAACCCCCTACCGTCTCCGCCGTAAATCGCCCATCAACGGCGGCCTTCCTTCAAACACCCCCAAATTACACCATTCTCTTCCTCTCTTCACCCTCTTTCTAGATCCACAACCCAAATCCCCCAAATCCCCAATAAAAATCAACAATATCAAACCCTAGTCGCGCCGCCACAATTGCCGCCGCCGCCCGTCGTCCAAAATACACCAAAATGATATCACCGGCCTCCTCTCACTCTCATTTTCTCCGTTCCATGATCCAAAACCCTCTAAAATCCGGCCAATATTCGGCCGAATTCCGGCCAGCCGCCCTCTGCCGCTATGAGCCATTTTTCCAACATAAATGCGACCTCACAACCTCTCTTTCTCTTTGACAAAATACCGGACTCAGCTTGTTAGCCAGAGTTTGTGTTATTCGGTGTTTGTCGACGAGAAAGAGAGGCGTGGAGGTCGATTCGCCATCGAGTTGTGTTGTACTACTGATTCGAAGCTCGAGCGCTTAGGTAAGATCCAAATCTTTTCCTTGTTTGTTGTTTCAATGATATTTGATTATATCTCTCTTTTTAATTTTAACTAGGTCGTCTAAGTTTAGTACTTAATAGTGTTTCTGTTTCGATTAGTAATTAGGATTAGGTTTTAGTTTATGTTACATGTTTATGTTTTTTTTTGGTAATTATGTAATTTGTGCTTTTGATTTTTTTAAATTAGGATAGTTGTTCTAGTTTAGTTCCAACAAAATACTAACTCGTAATGATTCTTGTCGTTTAAGGTTTAGTTAATATCGGTTAATTTTTGCTTGTTGGTTTTGATTACCTGTTTGTTTTAGTTACTACAAGTTTAGTTAGTTTGATGTTCTAATCGGTTTAACCAATTTCTCGTTGGGTTGTTACCATGGTTGTAATGAGGTTATGTTTTAAAATAGGTCGTTTGGTTTGAAATTGCTTTTGAATTGTGCTGAAGTGTTGTTAATCTAGTTGTTACTTAGCAAGTAATGTTTCCCTGTTCTATGAACAACTTGAGTCTAGTTACATGGTTGCTTGGGTTTTGGTTTAAACTATAGGGTGGTACTGTTATTTGGTTAAAATCTGAAGAGTAGATAAATTGATCATGATTTAGGGTACAAAATAGCTTACTTTTTAGTGCTAGAGTGGCTGAAATACTCCTTTCTACCCCATGCTTCTTCCACAGTGGTTAAAGGACTGTCCTTTCCCCTTTTTTTGAACAGTTTTTAACACAAAAAAAATGAGTCTTTTGAGCAGTTTTGGTGAACAAAAAATGGTCCTTTTGGACAGACTTTTGGTGAACCAAAAGCTCCCCAAAAGTGAGTTTCTTTGCTTACTTAAGGGCTGCTCCTTTCATTTTTTGGGGGAGGACTCTATTTTTGGACTGAAACACATCTGGAGAGTTATTTTGAATGCACCAAAACTTGAGAGAAATCAGCAGCTAAAATATCTAATAGTAAACTGAAATTGTGAGCTTTTGTGAAGGTGAAAACTCTTTCAAAAAGATTAGTCTTTTAGAGCTTGTACTGGGCTTCTATTCTAAGATTTTTGGGTTGTTCAAACGTTCATCTTACTGTTGTTTTCTCGCTGTTCTACTTTTGATTTGCTGCTGTTTCGCTACCTTTACTGCTGGTTCTGTTTGCCGGTTCAACTAGCTTTGGTATCAAAGGTTTTCTTGCTGTTTTTTTCTTCGAAATCCGGCAACTAGGTATTTTTTTTGAGTTATGCATTGCAGTCTGTGATAAAAATGAACGAGAACATGTTGTATTGAAGCTTCATTCCGTTATTGATATTTATTCAGTTTAATATGCATGAGAAAGTATGACTTTGGTATGTTTAAAATTCAACTCATGCGCTACTGCTTTTATTTTAAAGTTTGAATATATTGTCCTATCTCTTTGAGTTACAAAAGTAGTAAGCATAAAAATTATTTGGTAGATTGCATTATGTCTAAGTGGGTTTAGAAAAGGATCAATTCACTATTTTGTCTGTGTTTACCCACTGTTAGTTATTTTTTCAACGAGTTCATGAGTTTCTTTTTTGTAAAGTTAAATTAGAAATAATAAAAAAGTGGATTGTTGGCATTTTGAGATGTTGGGTTTGGTCATTTTTTTAGTTCTTGTTTAAGTTAGCATGACATGATATAGTACTAGTATTTAACAGAAAGAAAATGATTTTTTTTAATTAGTAAAAATAGTTTGGATTTGAGTAAGTAGGCCACATAGATTTATTCATAACTAGTCTTGTTGGGTTGTATTAGTTGTTGGAAATTATGGATTATTTGGGCCAAGTAAGATCAAATTCGGCAGGCCCATTTTGCGATGTCATGCTGGCAGGCCCTTTTCTTTAAGTAGCTTCAGCTAGCCCATTTCTTTTCTTCTAAAAATAAATAAGGAAAAAAAACCGTTGGCCCATTTCTTTGTAGATATTTTTGGGCCCACTTCATGATAAACCAAAATAAAGAGCCCAACTACATTAAAGTCTTAGGAGCTGGCTTTATCTATCCATGAGCTAGAGGTGGCCCAAGACTTTAATTGGTGATTTCTCAAACTCTAATCACAATCCGATTTTGCTCCATAATTAAAATAATCAAATAAATTAAGTGACTTAAATAAAGTAAGCGTTAGACAATTAGTAGGCGCGCTTTAATGAAATCGCTTGCGTAGCGTGATGTTTTAACCGTCAACCAATTAACTCGATAATCATCTCATCTCCATTAGTTTTAACTAATTTCTATTCCTTTTTCCATAATCGCAGGTTTGCTTGCGTAGCGCAGTAGTAACATTTCATAATTTTCAAAAAAAAAATAATTTTCTCAAAGCACAAATATAGTAATCTTTTTGAAAATAATAGCGTGCTAATGGTCCTTTATCATAACTGCGGATTCGCTTGCGTAGTGCTGTTATGACAAAATTAATAAATTCATCTCGGTCGTACATTTTCTTGCGTGGTGCGATCAGGACAATTTTATTCAAATATTTCTTTAATAATTAAAAGCGGATAGGTAGAAACATGAAAATAATATAAATCACAGTTTGTCCAAAATTAATTCAAACCAAGTTTTAAGTTAATAAAGCGACTGTGCTAGAACCACGAGACTCAGGGAATGCCTTACACCTTCTCCCTGGTCAACAGAATTCCTTACCCGAACTTTATTTTCGCGGACCGATAAAAAAAAGAGTCAAACCTTCCTTTGACTAGGGATTCAAATAAAAGGTGACTTGGAACACCGGAAAATTAATTCCAAGTGGCGACTGCGTAGATAAAATAATCCCTACTCATATTTGTCACTTTAATTGGAAAAACTCTTTAACCCACAATCCATAACCAACTCACATATCATTTGGGGGATAGAAAAGGGGTGTGACAGCTCTGGCGACTCCACTGGGGACAACCAGAATTCTAGCTTGTACATGTTGACTTTTTATTTGGCTTCATTAATTTTGTATATATTGTGATTTATTTGTGCCTAATGTGCTACTTGTTCGCTTTTTACGGCTTTGATATTGTTGAATTGTACATATAAACTGTCTTCTCACGTATCCCCTCTGAGTCTTCTTGAAATAAAAAATTGGGCATTTGCTTGACATAGCCCACTTTCTTTGAGATAGCCGAGGTGCTTTTCACCCGGTGAAGGATTTTAGTTACACATATTTTAGGCGGGGGGCACCACCAGTTAAGCCGGAAAGCATTGCTACCGGTATACTGACCCTCTTTGGCTCGAGTTGTCCGCTCGAGTAAGCCAGTATAAATACATTCTCCACTAGGGTTTAAACCTAGAAGAACACATGCCGGATATCCCTAGTAGGATCGCTTTATTTGCATCACGTGCATTTAACTTAGTGAAACTCGAAATAGTTCGATCCCCTGTTTTGTACAAAAAAAAGGAAAAAAGGGGAAAAGAAGGAACAAAAAAGGGTCGTGTCCCTGAACTACGTAATGATCTGATTCATGCGGCGACATGATACGTAGGCAACCCCTAAATGGTTCGATCAAAATATTTCAATAACTCTAAAATGAGGGAACAAAATAAGCAAGTGAAAAGAAAAGCGAAAAAATGAGAAAGAGAAAAAAAAAGAGAAGGGAAAAAGAAAAATTTGAGAGCATCAATAAGCAGCAGCCTTATAAGACGGGATGAAGCATGCAGCCTTCCAAAAGCATGTTAGAAATGGTGACAGTGTTAGGAACATGGCATATTACGTGTGATTCATATGTGTAAAATGCTTAACCCTAACACATTTGTTGTCTTAAAGTCAATAAGCTTAAGGTGGTTGGTTTGTGGTGAAACAGGAAACACATCATTACTTCACCAGATCTAAAGGGAAGGTACCAATGGCTAATAATGATGAAATTGAGTTGGTCAGTGACGACCCCCATGGCCAGTCAATTGAGGAAGAGTCGGAGGAAGTGAGAAGATTAAAACAGCTGTCGGATGTATATCAAGCTTGGGTCTCCGGTCAGCCTCTACCTCAGGGTCCCTCAGAAGGAACTTCTACCGTACCCCTGGCTACTCAATCACCGCTCCGTGCAACAAGCGATCACATTCTACCACCATGGTACGTGCCAAACTACAGCCTCCATGCCGCCCCTGGTACCTCTAATGTGCGACCTCCAGCCGCACTAGTCAGGAACACCCCTCTTGTCGTGTATGGCGCACTGGTATATACAGTCCCACCACCACCACCTGTGATGAGGACAAACAACGAGCCACCATCTCATGCTTATGATGGACAATACTACTCTCCAAATGTGGCTTTCAGGGTCTCGGCTCCATACAACCAGACTCCTCAGTACGAGTCCCCGGTGGAAAATGAAAAGCCTGCCCAGACAGTTGAGCCAGATGAGATGGCCAGGAAGATGAAAAGTCTTGAACAAAACATAAAGAACATACAAGGACTAGGCGGTCACAAAAGTGTATCTTTCAGTGCTCTATGCATGTTCCCTCACATCCATTTTTCGCCAGGGTTCAAGACCCCAAAATTTGAGAAGTATGATGACATAGCGACCCCATCGCCCACTTGAAAAGGTACTGCCACCAGCTGAGGGGTGCATGTGGAAAAGAAGAATTGCTGATGGCTTATTTTGGGGAAAGTCTTGTGGGGGTAGCCTCAGAATGGTTCATCGACCAANTGGGACGACATGGCCCAGGCCTTCATCAAACAATTCCAGTACAACATAGATATTGCACCAGATCACAATTCCCTGTCCAATATGAAGAAGAAGCCGACTGGAAGCCTTAGGGAGTATGCAATCAAGTGGAGGGAGCAAGCGGCTAGAGTCAAGCCACCCATGGATAACCATGAGTTGATTGTTGTTTTTCTGGAGGCTCAAGAGCCAGATTAATTTCAGAACATGATGTCCGCGATGGGTAGATTTTTTTCAGAGCCGCTCTCAAAGCCACTACTTAAGCTATCCAAAATGGGTCGGGGAGTTTCGCAAATAAAAAGAGGAGAGATGAGGGGTTCATGATGACTTCCGGATCCAAGGAAGTTCGAAGAAGGGCACCGCACCCTTATGTGCAAGTTCAGCAAGGGCAATCCAGCTACCCTCGACATTATTATCCTCCGCCAATTCCTCAATACTCTATGGGCCCACCACAGTACACAGTGTGCAATGCTCAGTCTTATGCTCGGCCTCCCAATCAGCAAGTACGGGCACCAGCTCCAAGGATCCCCCGACCTCAGCAGCAAAATTTTTGGGCACCCTACAATACTCGTCCCAGGCAGGATTATGGTCGAGAGCAAAGGCCGGCAGAAAAATTCACCCCATTGGCTGAATCATACTCTAGCACTCCCCACCATATGCATCATGATTCACATGGATTTCAAGCAAATTCTAGATGTGAATATCATTCAGGGGCCCATGGGCATAGAACTGCTGACTGCTGGACTCTGAAAAGAGCCATAGAAAGACTAATTGCTGAAAAACTGATTGTGGTGACAAATGACGAGGACCCTCCTAATGTGACCAACAACTCCTTGCCAGTACACAATGATGTTCACTTTGTGGGAATAATTGACCGAGATCAAGAATACAGGCCGGCTGGTCGAGTAGAAATGACATCAGGAGCCATTCAAGAAGGAACGGGTCTAAAAGTAAGTTCAAGCTGAGATGTGCCATTGATTGTGAAAGGCGCCCAGATCTCAGAGAAAGCAACTTTATTTGTTCCAAAAATCTCGAGGTTGGAAGTTCGCTCCAATGTTCCAAGCCCAAGGTTATATCCTTGGAGGCCACACCATCACAAGGCAGAACCAGGGCGGTACAAAGGGTATAACTGAGCCGATCATAATCAAACCTGCCGTGAAACCCCCTGTGACAAACACGAAGACCATTCCTTGGAACTACAACAAAACTATGATGACTTACAAAGGCAAGGAAATCATAGAAGAAGTGGGGGAAAATGGAAGTTTGACTCGATCGGGAAGGTGTTACTCTCCAGAAGAGTTGAGGAAGGCCAAGAAAATCAGAGAAGGCCAATTTCCAATAAAGAAACCAGTCACTGAAGAAGAGGCAGAAGAGTTTTTGAAGAAGATGAAAGTTCAGGATTACTCAATCATTGACCAGCTGAGAAAGACTCCTGCCCAAATTTCTCTACTATCTCTGCTCATACATTCAAAAGAGCATGCTCGTGTGCTAGTCAAGATCCTGAATGAGGAACATGTCTTAGAGAAGACCATAGTGAATCAGTTAGAGAAGATGGCTAACAGATTTTTCGAGGTGAACAGAATCACCTTTACTGATGATGAACTCCCTGAAGAAGGAGTCGGGCACAACAGGGCTTTGCACTTGACTAGTAAATGTGAGGGGCACTACGTGAAGCGTCATGGTTGATGGAGGCTCGAGCGTAGATGTATGCCCTCTCTCCACCTTGCAAATCATGAAGATCAATACAGACAGAATCTGACCCAGTAATGTCCGTATCCGCGCTTTTGATGGCTCGGCGAGAGATACCATTGGGGAGATCAACCTCACCATGATGATTGGGCCGGTTGACTTCGAAATTGTCTTCCAAGTAGTGGACATGGACACTTCTTATAACTTTCTTCCTGGAAGGCCATGGATCCATACGGCCCGAGCTGTGCCCTCCACTTCACATCAGATGCTCAAATTCGATCATGACAGGCAAGAAATTATTGTTCATGGGGAAGACGAGTCGTCCATTTATAAAGACCCATTAATCCCCTGTATTGAGGCCAAGGAATGGTGTGAGTCCATTGTTTATCAGGATTTTGAAGTGGTTGTCGCGGACCATGTTGAGGAAGGAAGGACCGGTCTGCATTCTCATCTTTCCGCCACATCTGTAATGGTAGCGGCACTCATGCTGAGAAAAGGTTATGAGCCAGGAAAAGGCTTGGGGGCATCATTGCAAGGAATTTCAGATCCCATTTCTCTGTTCAGTAACCAAGGTAATTTTGGTTTAAGCTTCAGCCCGACACAAGCAGACGAGGACAAATCCAAACACCGCAAAAAGCACGGATGGGTCTTGCAACAACCTATCCCTCACATTTTCTACGCTTTCTTTAAGCCACGACTCCAAGAAGGTCAACATTCCTCGGTGCAGGCAAACATTGATGAAATTTGCCATGGATTCAGCCAGATGTTTTCTGAAGTGAATATGATCCAGGCAGGTGAAGGCACTAGTCGTGCCGATGTGCAACTACTTGGCCCAGATATCATGCTCAACAATTGGGAAGCAACTCCTCTCCCTACAAGGAAGGAGTCTTGGTAGTTTGCTTTTGCAGTTTGTTTTTGTATTTTGGGTTGCTTTCAGGGTTGTAATCCAAACAACTCAGTTTCGTTAATGCCGGCTTTAATAACATGACATGCATGCGGAATTCACGCACAGATCTTAAAAGCTGTCTAATTTTGAAATAATGCATCAAGAGGTTGAATATCACGAAGATGAGGCTGTTGAGGAAAACAAGAGAATTGGAACAGTTTGAAAATAATCCTAAGCCCAACCTCAATGAAACTGAGTCCGTTAATATCGGGGGTCACGAAGAAGTTAGAGAAACAAAGATAAGCATTAACACTGAACAAAAAACCAGAGATTCCTTGATTCAACTCTTATTTGAATACAGAGATGTGTTTGCTTGGTCTTATGATGATATGCCGGGTTTAAGTGGTGATCTAGTGGTTCATAAGCTTCCCACGTATCCTGATTTTCCTCCAATCCAACAAAAGCAACGAAAATTTAAAACGGACACGAGTGAAAAAATCAAAGAGTAAATAATAAAGCAGTTAAGCGCCAACATGGTCAGAGCTGTCCGATACACCACCTGGGTGGCAAATGTTGTTCCTGTTCCAAAGAAGGATGGAAAAACTAGAGTCTGTGTTGACTACAGGGACTTGAACAAATCAAGTCCGAAGGATAATTTTCCTTTGCCAAACATCCACATTCTTGTAGATAATTGCGCAAAGCATGAGATACAATCGTTCGTGGATTGCTATGCTGGGTACCACCAGATTCTAATGGATGAGGATGACACAGAAAAGACCGCTTTCACTACTCCATGGGGTACTTATTGTTACAGGGTCATGCCATTCGGTTTGAAGAATGCAGGGGCAACTTACATGAGG
>ML367448.1:27326-45935 GCA_005239505.1 Nicotiana paniculata | reverse complement strand
GTAGTATTTTATAAACTCAATTGATACGTCTATTCCCTGTGGGATCGACTCTGGGCACAATACTCCAGATTATATTTGCAGCGCCCGCTTAGTCTTCTACAAGATATAGTTGAGCGTGATCAGTAGTACGAGAGCATTGTTCCAAATTATTGCTCACGTTTTTGGTTCACAAACACATAAATAAAAATAGCTAAAGAGCATTGGGTGGTTGAACCACATTAGAGAGCTGCAATTTGTGAAGATTCTTCGTAGCTTTATAACTTATAAGTCGGGTATGGATACTATTTTGTATGTACTTTTAATTAAATGTTGGCAAGTAGTTATGGAGAGATATAACGTAGAAGTTAATTAAGACGCCATAAGTGAAAATAATTATTAGGTAATGATCATATTGTAATTATTATATCTAATATAATTAAGGGATTAAGGATATGTTTCATTGTATAGTTTTTTGAGGAAAAGAATTAGTCACATCTACTACTACAAGTCTGGATTTTTACGGTACTAAATTAGACCTTCAGTGATTAAGTAATAATTAGCCCCTAATTTATTGATAAAGTAATGATAATTCAATAATTATAATGGTTTATAATGAGATTGGGTGGATTAAGGTATTGTAAAACATTCTACAGTTGCACTGCTGCAGCATTCATGTTCTGCGTTTGCTAATTTTTATAGATTTTTAGTAATTGGATCGGGGTTGGCTTTGATTTTGACTTGTCCTAAGACTATGGAAACAATTCACCTAGACTAATTAGGACGTGTTATTCAATATTTTGAATAGATTGAGGTCATTGGACGCCGTTTGGTTGGTGTTTTAGGCGTTGCAAGGTTGGGGAACTTCCTGTTAGCAAGGTAAGTGAGACTTTAAGTTTTGATGCTTGCTTTTCCAACACCTGTTTTGAAAGTATGTTTTGTTTGCCTGGTCCATGTGTTGGGACGAGCGTGCGCTTGGCTGGTCTTTGACCAACCGCAAATATATATTATTTTGTAAAAAAATAAAATTATTTAATAAGTGATTTGTGGTGTGGTGCCATGTGGCGTAGCCTCGTGTTATGGCGTTAGGGCGTTAGAAATTATTTTTTCGTTGTCGTGATATATTTGGGGCATTGTATATGCCACCGTGGTAGATTAGGAGCATTGTCTATGCCGCCATGGACTCGTTGGGGTGTTTGGTTAACTTCCTGCACTGCCGATTATGACCAGTCCTTTGTGTAGATTATATTTGGGGCACTGTGTATACTGTCATGGACTCGTTGGGGTGTTTGGTTAACTTTTTGCACTGTCATTTATGACAAGTTCTTAGCGTAAATTGTGTTGAGATATATACAGTATTGTTGTTGAATAATTGTTTGAACCTTATAAAGTAATTATATGGTGAAAGAATTTTTCTGCATATTATTTATGTGCTCATTGTGTGTTTGTTTTTTAACACTTATTTCAGAGGTATTTAGAGTGGCGGGTCGAGGATCTTATTGGGTTATATTTACATATAACACACTCCTTACTTGCATGTCTATGCAGATACTATTGGTGAAGACGGAGCTAGTAGTTGACGAGTCCGCTAGAGTTGATTCAATTATTGAGGTGAGCGTCGCATGTTCGTGGAGGCTGCCAAAAAAGTCTTTATTATTTATCGGAAAAAAAACTAAAAATGTCACTCAACTTTCAGAAATGGTCTATCATTGTCATCCATTAAAAAATGCTTATTTCAGTCACTGTCGTTATACCTTTGACTAACCTATGTCATTATTAAATTAACGACACAATTTATGTTAACTTGGGTTATGTCGATCAACCCAAACCCCATCCGATTAAGTTATTACCCAAATAATCAACTCAACCCAAACCAAACCCAACCCATTCCAAATCCCCCCTCTCCGGTCATCTTTCCCAAATCACAAAATCCCTAAAACCTCCATTAAATTCAATTTTTGCCTTGGGATCATAACTCTGATTCAGTCTCCCTCCTACCATCAAGCAACAAGCCTATGGCAATACCCACAAAGGAGGAAGAAGAAGAAGCACCAATTTCCACCACTTCTTTGCTTTCTTTTGACACAGATTCTTCTTCCCCGTCTACTCCTCCTAAAAATCCTTTGACTACTCTAATTTTCACGGCTCTAATTCTTGTCACTTGTATAGCTCTCTCTGCAGCTTTTGACTTTGGTTTCCTCTTCTTTTCCTCCTCCTCTTCACATCCTTCTCTATCCATTTCTAATGACGTATCAGTTAGGCCACTCAAAAAACTAAAACGTCCAGTTGTTCTCTTGGTTTCCTCAGATGGGTTTCGCTTTGGGTATCAGTACAAGACAGATACCCCTAATATGAATAGATTGATCAAGAATGGAACAGAAGCTGAATTGGGTTTAATACCTATGTTTCCAACTTTGACTTTTCCTAATCATTATGCTATTGTTACTGGTTTGTACCCTGCTTATTATGGTATTGTTAATAATTATTTTCTTGATCCCAATACTGGTGAGGCTTTTAGTATGAAGAGTTATGATCCCAAGTTGTGGCTCGGTGAGCATTTAATGGAGGTTTTAGAGATTTTGTGATTTGGGGAAGATGACCGGAGAGGGGGGATTTGGAATGAGTTGGGTTTGGTTTGGGTTGAGATGATTATTTGGGTAGTAAATTAACCGTGTGGGTTTTGGGTTAATCGATATAACTCAGGTTAAAATAATGTGGGGCATGAGTTAATTCGGGCGAATGAAAGATATTACACGTGAAAAAAGATGTAACGGCAGTGGCATGAAATGAGCAATTTTTTAACAAATGACATGAATATACTATTTTTGAAAATTAAATGGTATTTTTAGGTATTTTTTGATTATTTATTTATATAATGTGTTTTGTAATTCTCTTAGATGCTCTGTAGTCTAGCTTGGGATTTGAACTAGAATTTTAATTTAATATTTTAAGATATTAATTATTCTTAATTAAATTATCAAATTATTTGAATACTTATTTAATTAATTAAATACTAAAAGATAATGACTAAGATATAAAAGTATGGTTCAAGAGTAGTATTAGCAGGGTGCCAGTCCATAGAACCGTTTGGGACGTGACAATTTATGTTTCTCAATGATAATTTTCTTCTCGAATTTGATACTATCAGCACCCTTTGCATGTGTGCTTGACTGCTTGAGGACGTTCCGGTAAATTTACGCAAACTGGAAGCAATTTGATTGGCCGAAAAAGTATCTTATTTTAGAGTTGCCATGTAAATATTTAAGTATTTTGACAAAAATACCCTTTGCTTATCTCATCATACATCATTATTACTATCCAAAAGCTTTCTGGAGACATGGGTCCCATCTGGCCGTCGCTATCATTGCAAGGATATAAATTTCTTGATAGCCACCTGTGTTGTACAACTCTTTGAATAAATGGGGCCCATTAAATTCTTGCTCATACGTATCATCTTGGAGCTTCACAAGGCTAATGTTGCTTTAATGAAAACCTTAAGATCTTACATAAAAATATTTGAAAAGTTTTACATTGTTTACTCACATTGCTTTCTTGAAAATTTTATTAATTATTTTTACTCTAAGACTTCCCATTATAAACTTGATCATGCAAAGAAATTGTAAATTTATATGGTTAAATTAGTTTTTTGTTCTTATTTTATTTTTTTTACAACTTTAAATGAAAGATTTTAAAATTGTTAGATGATCTTTTTGTGTCGATTATAAATATTATATGATACATGAAATTTTACGTTGAAACATCAACAATTCTTGTGATATTAAAATATGAGAAATTAAAAGTTGAAGTTAGTGCCATCCTATTCTACTACTTCTTCAAACCAAAAAAAAAAATTGAAAAATTAATTTTTGGATAATTTTTGTCTACAAAAGTCAAATAAGATTTAAATGTTAGATGGTTTTCATAGATGTTTAACAATCAATCGCTTCTAAAATAAAAAAAAAATAGATCGAAAAAAACGATGTTCTTATAGATAAATTAAAATATATAAAATACAAAAGCTTATATAACAGAAGAAAAATAAGTGAAAATAAGAGCATACATAAAACTTATTAATAATCTTCAAATTGGACCAATAATTTAGCACATAAGCAGATAGATTAAAAAAATACTATAAAAGAAAAATCTTGGATTACACAATAATTTAGCACATAAACAGGTAAATTAAAAAAATAATATAAAAAAATTTGGATTACACAATATAGTTAATGGGCCTGTGCTCAGCACGGGCCGAGCACGGGCCAACCTTCACTAGTATTATATGCTCACATGTCTGACTATAAATAGCTCATTAAAGTTATCACATTCTTCATTTATAGTTTTGAATTTTATATAAAAAAATTAATTCTTTTCACAACTTTAAATATTTAAAACATGCCGATTAGCTTAAGAACCCTTTTTGTTGTTTCTTCGATTAACTTTTTGCTTGGTAAATTATTATATTAAGTATATGTTGCATCTACATGATTAAATGATAGAAAGTCCCCGTTTTTAATTTTGCACTAAATAAATAATATGAATATTTTAGGACCAAAAACATTGTCTATGAAGAGCTAATAGGCGAGATACAATAATATAATATATTTTTATACAATAATTACCGATTGTTACAAATACTATCTAGCTAACGTAACTACAAAATTTATCTTTGAAAGTTCAAAAATATTTAATTATTTTGAATTTAAGTACTCCACCTAATAGCATTTATTTTTGCCATTTATTTGAATGTTGTATCTATTTTAACGTCATTTGTTATTTTATATAATTTATTTTCTTGTACACAATTTTTATTAGTCAACGCGGTAAACACATGCAACACATGTACACTAAGGGATCGTTTGGTAAGATGTATAAGAATAGTGTGGAATAAGGTGTATTAGTAATGCATGAATTAGTAATGCATGGGTTAGTAATGCAAGCATTAGTTATGCAAATATTATTTCTTATCTACTGTTTGGTGTGGTGTATTAAAAATTATAATGTATTGCATCATTTTTAAGAAAAATAGTTGTTTACAAAAGCGTCCTCCATATTCTCTAGCTTTAAGGGACTTTAAAAACAATTTTGTCTTTAACTATACTAATGCATGCATTAATAGCCTTAGTATTATTAATGTCATGATATTCTATGCATTACTTATACATAGGATAATACCAATTATTAGTTATACATAAATTAAAAAAATATACCAAATAAAATATTAATAATGCACAGAACTAATGCTTCCATTATTTTTTTTAATATTTTCTACCAAGATTCCTAATCTAGTAAGCTAGTGTAATTAAAAAACATATGTTAGCCCCCTCCCTTAAAGTGCATATAAGATAATCAACATAACTTGTTGCCAGTGGAGTGTGGACTGTACAGCATTAAGCTTTAACTGGGCCTCAGGTGCATGTTATTCTCGTGGCTAAACGAGGAGACAAGGAGTCCACACCCAACTAACTTGTTCTTCCCGATTCTCAGTTTGATATAATTTTTTCCGTGAAAATAGTACGAGTTAGTCAATTTTTGATTGATAATTAAAATATAGTCATTATTTATAAAGTTATTAAAAAATAATTATTATCTTACTAAAACACAAAAAGTTATAGCATAATATGCGTGATTATGGAGCTCTTACGTATAAATTTCCAGCATGTTATGTTGGAACTCCAGCACACGAAAAGTTCCCACATAATATATTGGATTATGGAGCTCCTACATATAAACTTCACGCATATTGTGTTGGAGCTCCAACACATTATGCTGGAAGCTCGTATATAAAAAAATTGAACTCCAACATATTATGCTGGAATATTTTCGAATTTTTAAAGATGTTTCTATTCATATTTTATCTTTACATGAAAAAATGACTAAATTTCGATTACTTTTAAAACTGTGGTTATTTTTCAATCACCCAATAGTAAATCTGGCTATTTTTATTACTTGATGAAATATTTACTTGGTTTTATTAGTATGAAACTCATTTCACAATTAAATTGTATTTATAATTAAGTACTTCCCTAATCACTACCAGCAACTTTATATATATATTTACACTCAATTTTTATGTTATATTTTATCTCTTTATAATAATTTTTTTTAATTATAATAACAATAATAATCTTAATAGTAGTACACTTTTTATAAAATTACCCTTTTATAACAGTCAATGTTTATAGAAATGGGGTCATTGAGATTACCAACAGTAGGGTTAGAAGATTTTTTTTTCTTAGTGATTAAAGACTTTTATTTAAAACATAGTACTTAATAAACATGAGATTTTCCTAGGCCACATAGTGCATATTATCTCTATCAAAAGCAAAAATAACAAAAGCGGGAGTATAAAAATACAATATTAATTTATCAAAAGAGTCCAAGCTGCATTCATTCTTGGCTTATTTATATGTTATTCCATTAGCTTATATGAAGGCATGCTTCAAAAGTGGCATTCCCGCCTCAGTCAATAGGAGCATGCAATCATCAATAATGTTTTGATAAAGACAATTATCATTTCTTAGCATGTCGATGAGTTCCTGGCAGTTCGTTTCGATGACTAAAGGAGTTAGTCTTTTTTTGAGTAGCGATCACGCCCAACTCTAGTCCTAAAAAGGATAAGTGGTCGTTGCAAATATAATCTGGTATAAAAATTCAGAGGCGAATCCCACAGAGAACAAAGATTTAGCTAATCATGTTCGCTATCACCAGGAAGACAAGTTCGAATAATTTCTAAGTTATAAATATGAAATTCTTATGACTGACAAATTGAAATAGAAAATTAACAACTAAAGATACTAAGAGTTGGAGACAAGATTAAGGAGGTATAGAGTTATGATTTTCCCAATTGTCGGAATCTTTCCCGCTACGTCTCCTATAATTTCACCTAATTATTCTCTACTGACCGTGAGCACTTCATGTGTCATAATTCTCTTCCGAGCAACTACGACAATTTACTAGACATATTATCCCGAACTACGCTAGTTGGCACAATCTTATCGCTCACTATGACCACATCAAGGCTTTGTTATTCCTAAACCCACCTTTAAAACGGTCGTATCGATTCTTCATATACGTTAGGAGTGACGTTGTTCAACAACTACCTAAATATATACTCTTTACTAAGCAATACATAATAAATAGGTATAGTCAATTGATGGTCATTTAATTAACAGAAATAAGCACGTAATTGAACAAGTAAAGAAATTTAAAGGCTAAATTATATTCAAACTTAACAAGAATTCATCCTCCAAAATGTTCCATCAAAACTCTAGATAATAAATTAGTTATTCATAGTAGTATGTGAAGCTACAATACTAGAATTCATAATCATTAATGAAAATAGAGGAACAAAGAGGGAAAAACGTGGAGTTGAATCATTCTCCTTGATCCAAGTGTGTTTTTGCCTCCAAAGGTGTTGAGTAACCCTAAAGTAGTGTCTCCTCTCTCAAATTTGTGCTTTAAGATGTATTTATATCATTTAGGGTTGATGAGGGGCGGAATTTTTCAATCCAACTTTGAATGGGAGAAGCTGGAATTCGCGTCTGCTTCTCGCAGCACGCGAACTTTGACGCGGATTCAGCTTTTGAAATTCTTCCACTTCCCGAAGCGATCCGTGCCTTTGCTTCGCTTCACTGTTTTGTGCCTTCACTTTTCTCTTTTTTCGCCTCCGTTTTATTGCTAGACACGAGAATAGACGAGCTCCCAATTCTTTCCATCTCTTTCTTTTTGTGCCAAATTGTCATATTTTGATCATTTATCATCCAAACTCGTTCCTACACATAAGAAACACATAATGACTATACTTCACTTCGAAAATCACGTAAGCTCTCGCGACTCATACAAGAATTATCATGCAAATATACTCAAAAATATGCAATTTTTATCATTTATCAAGTAGGTTTAGAAGATTCACCTACTGCTACTTGGAGTAAAAATATTCAACTATTAAAGTCTTATATTATATTCAGGGAATAAGGAATAAAGATAAGACAGTCTATAATTAATATTTGTCAAATTATTTTTTCTCGATCAATTCGCCACGAAGAGATTGAAATCTACGAAACATCTAAACTTGGCACGGTATTTCTCTTAGATACTTAAAGCTAGGCCTCTTCCTATTAGGCACTCGAAGTACCTCCCAAAGTGTGTCAATTTAACACAGACAATTGACATGTCATATTGTGTAAATATTTTTCTTGAGCGCGTGAAGAGCCAAAGAAAATTTTGGTTTTAATTAAAATTTTAATTTTAGCTATTCTTCATCAAAAATTCGCCACGACCATTCCTTAAAATCTCCAATTCCTTTTTTATAGAAGATCCAGGGGGAAAATTGGAAAGAATCACTTTTTAAAAATTTCCATAGCTTACTCTCAAATTTTCTTGGTCTTAGCGCTGTCAAAGCACTCATTGTCACTGACAGAATTGGAATCGCCGGCAAATTTTTTCATCAAACTTGGTGGTTATCAGTGGTGGGACGTGTACAAATAGTCACTAATAGAAACTGTCTTTATTTTAAAGCCAGTATTTTAAATGTATTTATTCTTTAGCCATTAGTTTAATGAACTTTTACTTGACTGGACGAAAATACACTTATGCTATAACTTCTTAAGGAGGAAGTTGAACGTGATAGACATCCTTTGAAGGTATTTTTTTTCATCTCATTCAATTTAACGTATTTCTTTTTGTATCCAATCATATTCATATGGATTAGCATAAGCTTTCACATTATACCTGATTCTAATTGATGATCATTAGAATATATAAAAGTATTCAAATTAAAGCTGGTTTAGTAATACACATTTTATATTAAAATTTAGACTAAAAATATTCCAAATAGCTATCAAGAAAGCGAACAAAAATAAATTTAACTCTTAGTAGCAGTGAGATTTAAACTGCTAGAGTGGCAATTGGGTTGATTAGAGGGAGTTGATGTTATTCAATTGCATAAAGGTATACTTATTTATTTGCTCATTGATTTTTTGTTAAATCATACGAGCACTATCTAAGCAAGTTCGATAAGGACACTTGGTCATTAACTTCAAGTTTCAAGTTCAAAAGTTAAGAACAAGCAGTCCTTAACTTCAAGTTTCAAGTTCAAAAGTTATGGACAAGCAGTCCTTAACTTCATGTTTCAAGTTAAAAAGTTAAGGACAAGCAGTCCTTAACTTTAAGTTTCAAGTTTAAAAGTTAAGGACAATAGGTCATGAACTTCAACTTTCAAGTTTAAAAGTTAAGGACAAGCACTTAACTTACAGTTTTCAGTCCTTAACTTAAAAGTTCAAGTTAAAAAGTTAAGGACAATGTATCCTTAACTTATAGTTTTCCGTCCTTAACGTTTCAAGTTAAAAAGTTAAGGACAAGCAGTCCTTAACTTCAAGTTTCAAGTTCAAAAGTTAAGGACAATATGTCCTTAACTTATAGTTTTCAGTCCTTAACTTAAAAGTTCAAGTTAAAAAGTTAAGGACAATGTATCCTTAACTTATAGTTTTCCGTCCTTAACGTTTCAAGTTAAAAAGTTAAGGACAAGCTGTCCTTAACTTCAAGTTTCAAGTTCAAAAGAAGGACAAGCAGTCCTTAACTTCATGTTTCAAGTTAAAAAGTTAAGGACAAGCAGTCCTTAACTTAAAGTTTCAAGTTAAAAAGTTAAGGACAATGTATCCTTAACTTATAGTTTTCCGTCCTTAACGTTTCAAGTTAAAAAGTTAAGGCCAAGCTGTCCTTAACTTCAAGTTTCAAGTTCAAAAGTTAAGGACAAGCAATCTTTAACTTCATGTTTCAAATTAAAAAGTTAAGGACAAGCAGTCCTTAACTTAAAGTTTCAACTTAAAAAGTTAAGGACCTATTAACTTATAGTTTTCAGTCCTTAACTTAAAAGTTCAAGTTAAAAAGTTAAGGATAATAGGTCCTTAACTTATAGTTTTCAATCATTAACTTAAAAGTTCAAGTTAAAAAGTTAAGGATAATAGGTCCTTAACTTATAGTTTTCAATCATTAACTTAAAAGTTCAAGTTAAAAAGTTAAGGACAATAGGTCCTTAACTTATAGTTTTCCGTCTTTATTTGTCCTCAATTTTTTTGTCTTTTTACCTTATTTTTCCTAATTATCTGTTGTTTAAGAAAATCTAAACATTTTGCGAGACTATTTCTATCTCTGGATCAATATCATAAGGAACTTCTTCGTCACTATCATCATTTGACTCAGAATCCACAATCTTTATATTAGCAGCTATTTTCAAAACTAAAAAAATTGTTGTCAATCATAACAGCAGTGAACAAACGCAAATTAAAACGAAGTCTTTATGTTTTGAATGCATCAGTGTATTTTCGTTTGGGGAGGAAAGAGTAACACAATCTTTTCATATTATTTTTAATAGAATAATTGCTACTATTGCTAAGCATTAAAAATGTTGAATAAAAAATAAATGTCAGCTTAAAATGTGGCTATCCCACACCATTTCTACAATTTTAGGTGCATAATTATGAATTTGCCATTTTATTTTCAAGTAGCTTTAGAATGTGGGCCCGAAGTTTAATTCCTGGTACATTTAGGTATGCATTTATTAGTAACGTATTAGCTTTCTTTAAATTTTAATTAGTGAATTATACCTATCTTTTTAGAATTTAGTTAAATATTTTCCTTATCTTCTATAATATTAACAAAAGAGTTTTTGAATATTTTTTGATTCATAACAATCAAATAATATTAAACGTCAAATATCATTGTATATGGGTGCATAAAAGGCAAATCGCTATAAAAGTCGGAAAAAAAGAGATTGTTGTAGATAAGTTTTACTGTATTATACAAGTGTCTTAAAAATCATATCCAATCAAATAATGCCACACGGCGGTGTAGATAAATTGGTGTGCGCTTATTTTTAATTTTAAGTTCTAGATTATATTTTTCTGAAGACATATTTAACCATAAGGGATATGCATAGTTCGACATTTTAATATTAACTTTTTCAATTTGATTTAACTAAAATTAGTGGACAGTTTTATGAGATCCCGTTAACTAGTTACTCGGAATAGTTGAAAACTTCTGTATACTTATTTATTTAGATAGATAACCATAAATAGTTTTCATAATCCAAAAATAAAAAAAATACCAGGGCTACCTCCATAGGTGTAAACTGTTGATGACTTAAGTTTAGTTTTTAATGATCGGAGTTAGGAAATAGGAAGAGTAAGGATCCATTAGAAAAGATATTGTTGTTTTGACTACGTACAAAATTGAAGAATTAGTACTTTGATATGAGAAGAAAACTTGAGATTCTCAAAACAATAAGGCCATTTGCATATGGTAAGGCTAAAATCGCATAACTATGAGTTTTTCTTTACATAAATAACAAATGAGAGCTTTCTTCATGTTTCTTTTGAGAGTAAAACCACTAAGAGTCCGACCGTAAGATTCAAATGTCAATGGATAATGAACTCGTCCCTCTATTCTTCTATATACAATACAATTTTTATCTAAGTACAGTAGGGTAAAACTTTAAAAAAAATTATCACTCTAATAACAACGGTATGATAATATATGGTGATTATGATTATAACGTAAATAATGTATTTTGCTATGTTTTTTCGACTGAGAATTTGAGATGGATAAAACTTAAATGGCAAGCAGATCAATGATTAAGGCATTTAGCCTTTGTTGCAAACAATAAAAGGCTTTCTTCAGTTTGGAGATCATTGCCATGTTTTGCACATCGTTGATGCTCTACCACAGAATTCAACCAATTTAATGTATGTTATTTTCTTTTTCGACTCCTCTATTTATGACATTTCTTGAAAGAAATTAAACGATACCAAATGCGCCATTTTTTTTTGTATATGAAAAATTTTCGCCCTTAAAAGCTTTGAATTTTAGCACATAAATTGTTTACAGATTGTAATTCGTGTAGTTACACTATCACAATTGACAAAAGTAGTACTCCTTATAAATTCCATAAATAAAGTCTATGTATCAATTAATGATGAAAGAAGATTAAGGAGTCTAAATAACAAATCAACTGCAACGTACGATCGTAACTATACATTTTTTTTTTACTATACATGTCATTTTTACCTGTTGTAACAAGTAGTAACATATTTTATTTTTAAGGTTATAAATCGTATTTGTAAAGAAACTTACTTATAAATATTTTTTGGATCACCTCAATAATTTTTTATATTGAGGGTTTATGTACTCACAAGGTCAACCCCCCACAATTTGTGGATCAAACAGAATTTAATAATCTATTCAGAGGAGCATTTTTTCTTGGCTTTCAATATAATAAGAAAAATAAATCAGAGGGACCAGTACTTATACTTATATTTAAAAAAATACTACTCTAGTAGGTAGCTGAACTATGTTATGCTAAGGAAAATGACAAGACGATCTTCTGCTACATGCCTCCAAAAATAATCAGACTCAAGATTGTCAAATGAATTAGAAAAGAAATATTTTTTGAGATCATGAGCAGGGGCCAAGGCCTGACCATATCAAGGCAAGGTACTGTACTGTAAAACGGACCGTTTGAAGGGTCTAAGAAAACGACTTAGCTCGGTCATAGATTTTGACTTTATTTTTTAATTTAAAAAAAATATATTATTTGTTTGTGAAATATGATCATGTTTTGGAGAGAAAAAATTCAGAAATTTCAAGTTTTCAAAAATTGTCCTAAACTTAATTTTTGTTCAAATAAAATGCATATTCAAACACAATTTCAAATTTTAAATTTCAAAAATTATTTTTCAACACAATTTCAAAAACTCTTTTTTAAAGTTTCAATTGCATCTATGTCCGGACAATGGCTTAAACTAATGGTTTCAGGAAAAAAGAAAATAAAAGAAAGAAAAAAACTCTACCACCGTCACCATGGACTCCTTAGACCTCAGATATTACTTAACCGACAGAAGTAACTGGAGCAGAAGTTTTATTCGAAGGACCATGGGCCAATTCTATACTTGAATGATGAAGTAAAACTATTGAACATATAAATAAAGAAATTATTTTGGTCAAAGACTATTTTTGGGGGTGTATTGAGTTATTCATGTGTTTGATACTGTAGAAGTCATTTTTCGATATTCGGTTAGTGGGTGGACAATAATTTAAGAAAAGTATATAGTAAAAATAAGTATTAGATAATATTAGCAAATTTTGATTATTTTGATAAAGTTTTCTAGCATTAAAGAATTAATAATAACACCTACTTAGTTGAAGGGAGTAATATAAAAGTAAGAGTTAAAATGGTTGTAGGGACAAGGACTATCGCCCTTGAGTGAGATAAGTTTTTTTTCTTTTTTGATATTTTCTAACTAAACACCAAAAAAAAAAAAAAATCACTGTACAAAATATTTTCTTCAAAAATAATTTTGGTTGCACCAAATACACTATCATGGCGCTTTCGCGACACCTATAGTAGTATAAGGTGGAGAGTAAGAAAATCTCCGCGCATTTGCTATTTTGAGAACAAGCATTTATTGCTTACCAGATACATGTAAATTTTCAAGACCAATATTACTATTCTTTTTCCCTAATTTAAGAGATGTCATTCTCATGGGGAAGTGACTCTTTCCGATTCATGTCTGGCCTTCCTGGATCTGATCACCGTATACTGGCGACCTTGTCCTTGAATTCATTTTATCATATCCAACCAAGGAAGAGTAAGATAGAATTGATTATTTTGCTATGTCGTTGTGTAAATAATGGAGTAATAAAAAGATATCCTAGATCTCTATGACCATTTAACTAATAAAATGAAGGTTAATTTTGGCAACGTGACAGCTATACAACACCGTTTCTTTTCAAAAATCAACCAAACGACAAAGATCTGTAATTTGTACTATTGACTATTGATTATTGACTTTCGAACAAACAGCCTTGTATAGACTATAGTGAAATGTAACCTCCTTAGTGTTTTGCGATAATGAAGCAAGGAATAAGTGCATTGGAGTTTTTGACAGACAACTAATTCAAACGTCAGTGACTCATTCATTGACACCGACAGTTTTTAGCTACGTAAACTGGACACTGGTAGATCTCAGATTTCCAGGATCGGACACCTCAATTAAAGTTTATCACCTAAACCTACAGATGGTGTCGTACACGGTACAGGCGCATCCAATGCAAAGCATTTAAGAATTTTACCCTCAAACGCATAGAAACAAGGAAATACTACCATACATAATAAGGAACACCACCAACCTATTCTTAATTTGGAAGCAGGATTTGATCCATTTTCAAGTCGAAATATAAATCCCACCCTCATGAAAGACTAGCTATGATTCAGTGATAAGTTCACAACCGATAAACTTCAAATTTTGGCTCCTCTAACTCGGACGGCAAGCAAAGTTGCATAACAAATCAAGTTGACTAGAAAATCAAGATTCAGAAAAAAGATATTGCTGCAACATAGTCTTGTAAACTCTCTCCCACAACATAACAAAACATTGCATATGTAGCAAATGTATATGAATCCGATCAACAACAATGCCACTTCTTTTTATTAGCATGGGAGGTGTACAATAACTAAATCTAGATCAAGGACAAATTCTCTAACAGTAGTAGATATCCATGAACACGAAATTAAGCAAGAAGGAAGGCAACTAATTTACTAATACTAAAATTTACAATGTACCAGATTGACTATATTGCCATATAGTAATCCAAAACTAGAACTGCATCAAAGACATGCTAAGACAAAACCATACCTTAACTAGAAAATACCAAGCTACCAAAATACTGAGTCATTTCAAAATGGCAGGCTCTTAGAAGTTGAACTAGATGTGAGGGACTTCAAATGATCAGAAGGAACAAATTCATGGGGTAAGTTAGCCCTTTTCACTATCCTTTTCATGTTACTCTGCAAGCTCTGTTGAACTAATTGCTTCACTGCTTTTTTCTCTTCACTCATCATATCATCATACATCCGATCTTTCGATTGAACACTTGAAGAATATGCCGTAGAAGCTTGTGGGGCAGATATCGTCGCGCCCACACCACCACCTCCATAGTTTTCAGAAACTTGCTTCCCTTTGTCCACCCTCAAGGATTCCAAGATTCTGGACGCCCGCTTTTGAGCCAATGTGCTGCCTAGAAGGGTCAATTCGAGCAGGGCTGAAGCAACTCCAGCCTCAATCATTGTCTGTCTATCTCTGTATGACTTGTGAGCCATCACCATCAAAATATATGACGTTTTCTCTTGGCAACCTGGTGCATCCGTCCAACTCAGAATATCAATCAGCATGGAGAAGACATCGGGTACACTACTAATTGCCTTCCGGGCCTCTGCTACTGATACTACATTGCAAAGAATGGACAGAATTCTCTCGGTTTCATCCATATCTCCCAATTTGTTCATGAGATACTGTATGAGATCGCTCTCAAGTATGGGGAAAACGTTCAAAGGCGAGATGGAAAGGTTGTAAAGCGCTCGCAACGAGTCTTGTCTAGCTTGACAACTGTTTGTGTTCTCCACATTCTTCAGAGTTTTCACCAGAAATGCAATTGCTCCAGATGAGCCAATTATGGGTTTATTGGAGTCCAACGCACTCAATCCAAGAAAATTAGCAACTACAGCTTCAGCGACCTCTGGGTTTGGAAATTCAATTACTACTAGCTTGAGCATCTTGTGAACAGCCCCTGCCTTGACGATAGCTGCTTTATTTCTACATTTAAAAACGAAAAATAGCAAAAATTAGCTACCATTGTTATGTGCTCCTACTATACTAGAGAATGGATTAAACTATGTGCACCGAATGTGTAACAAAAAAATTTACACCATCAATAATTTAACTTGTTAGCAAGTTACTTACAAATAACACCGTCAGCATAGAACTTAAACTCGACTAGAATAAGGTAATCGGTATACTGAATCAAGCACAGTGAAAATGGATAAAACTTACGCATCATTGCCAATTCCAAGGTTAAGCAGAGCATAGAGAGCGGCGATCTGAGAAACGGAATCTTCTGAATCAAGCAATGCTATGAGCGGTGGAATCGCTCCGAGCAAAGCAAGGGTGGTTCTGGCGTCGGAGTCCTCTTTAGTAAACCGCCGGACCTCCTTGGCTCCTTCCAAAACGGCGTCGACGTGGCTACTCTGTAAGCGTTTGACTACTCCCTTCAACTCCTCCAACATTTGCTCCTTTCGCCGGACGTCCTCTTCGTTCTCTGACGACTCCGACAACCTCAACAGCTCCGACAACCTGTCGGATCCGGCTGGTTTCTTCTGTTTTTCGTTGCGTTCACATTCAGATCTTAGGTTGACGGGATCGACAGGTCCCGGTCCCGGCGGTGGCTGATCGGAAGTAGACTTGGAAGCACGCTTGTGACGTCCGCCGCCACCGCAGCGGAAGGCGTCGAGGATCATGCGGCGGAAGGAAGCACGAGAAAAAGAAGACCATAGCTTGAAGTGATCAGGTCCGGGAGGAGTGGAAGAAGGGCGGTCGAGGACGACCGATGCCACGTCATTTCCGCGATGACACTTGCCCATTCTAGTTCTCAGCAATGCTGCATTACACGACGGTTGATTCTTACCTCGGGGACAGAGCAGGGAGGCGCGTGTTTCTTACTTTCTCCGAACTAAACAAACTCTAAAAGCAGCAGCAGAAGAGCTAGCGCACTACTCAGGTGTGCACAAGGAGTGGAGAGTGCAGCTTCGCTGTGCTGTGGAGTCTACTATATTTATATTATATGATTGAATTATTAAAAAAGAAAGAGAAAGAGGGACAGTGACAGTGTGGAAGAAAGTAATAATAATGGTGTGGAGGGAAGAGAAAGTAGTGGGAAAAAGGGGAAGAATGAAGAGGCGTACACCACCGACCCCAGGCTCCCAAATTAAAAAAATCTTCTTTGCCATAAATTGTTGTTGTTTCTTCCCTTTGAGTAAAGTTGGACATGAATGTTTCAATGCCAAAGTTAGCAGTTAGCACTTTGCTTGGCACTTTAGGGTCGAGACAAAACCGTGGGTAGTCATTTGGTTACTAATTATGGGAAAATTACGCCACACATATGAGAACAAATCAGTCGATATATGTTGTATTCATTGTATATATTAAGTTGATACAAGTTATATCATTTGATATATATCATTGTTTTGGTTATATAATTTATATTATTGTATTTGTTGTATAAATGAATACAATTACAAAAACGAATACAGTCACAGATAAATACGATTCACAGGCTGTATTCGTTGTACGTTTGAATACAAGTGATATAATTTAATAACAATTAAATAATAGCTATGAATAATAATTAGTCAAATTATAATTATTAGGCTCTAAACTATAATAGTTTATACAATTCCTCTAATTATATTACAATGAATAGATAATCATTCGGTTATCTGTATACTATTGGGATAAAGTACACGGGCCTCCTCAAACTTATTGTTTTTTTCTTCAATTATATACATTTACTTTTCACTTCTTCTTCTTCTTCTTTCTTTTCTTTTCTTTTCTGGTAGAAGGTTGATTCATTACCTTAAAAATGAGATATATAACATAGTGACGAGGGCAAAATACAATACAAAATTAATGTTCGCTAGTCAAATATAGTATAGTAAAATTATTGTCTTCACATGAATTGAATTTAAACAATGTTCGAATAATTTCTTATTTCATTGTTATCTAGGATGATCAATACTTTGATTGGAATGTTTATCAACTAAAATTAACTACTAAAATTAAAGCAACTATCAATTGATCGTGAAAAATAAAAATTGAGCAACACATAAATATAGTTATGAATACCTCACAAATGTTTTCCTAAATTCTACAATTAATAATTCGAGAAGCTCTTTCGTTTATCTAGGTGAACCAGAATTTAAACTAAAGCATAAAATGCGAAGAACTTCACTATCAAACTCCTTTTCCGATTTAGCAGAATAGTGAACAATTTCACAATACAATTCAAAACTCCATCAATAAATTCAAGCAATTACAAGAATCAAATCCCTAGTCAGATTAATAATACACCATGTCTGTAAAAATCCCAAGGGAAACACAACTCCATAATAGTGAAATTATCACAAATAAAATTAAGTAAGAAAATATGAATTTAATCCAAACCGGGGTATTGAGTTGATGGAAGAATGATGAATTCTTGTGTCTTGGAATCTCCAATCTTTTCTACTCTTCAGCATATCAAAAGTCCCCTCAAAATCGTATTTTGATGTACTTGTACTATGTAGAAGTGGGTCCGAACAGGACTACCTTTATCCAAGCCGAAGTGAAAAAACTTGTCAGCGAAATTGCACGGGCGGGGCTCACCATGCGCCGCGCCAATGGAGAAGTTAAGAGAACAAAATTTTGTCAAACATCTTTAGTTGCACTGACAGGCCGCGCCGCGCCCACGCGGTGCAGTAGTGCAAAAATTCTAGTGTGGGATTTTTCTCACTTTTTGATATCTAAACTTGGTCCTCGACCCCCAAACACGATCCCGATTTAATTTTTTGGAATTTTACTCATACTTCAAAGCATGGGCGAACCTACGTTGGGGAGGGTCACCATAACCCGTCAGTCTCGGCAATTTATATATATATATATATATATATATACATATATATATACATACATACATATATACATACACGATGAAGATGGCGTTAAATATTTTATGCCCCCCCCCCCCCCCCCCCCACAAAAAAAAAAA
>ML367448.1:0-27298 GCA_005239505.1 Nicotiana paniculata | reverse complement strand
CCCCCCCCCCAACCCAAAAAAAAAACAAAAACTAGATATAGGCGATGGTTTTTAGGATTATTCAAGTACCTACACTTGATGATCCAAGTTCGAATATGGGCTCCTACGATTTATATATTTTTCATTTATCTTTAAAGTGGTGCCCTCGTGATGCTCAAGTCCTGGAACCGCATATGCTTTAAAGCTCCAATTATTCAATTTTGCTCCAAAATATCTTCTTAACTCAAACTCATTTATTACAAAAGCATACAACACGCAATAAGTGCAATTCATCATCAGTTAAACTCAAACACGAATAACGTGCAGTAATTAGAGTGCAAAATATGATTAAAATACGTGTTTCTAGCCTACCGTCAATCCATCATGTACCATATAAAAATTTACCGTGCAACCGTTATATTTTAAAGTAAATAAGAAATGAAGTCAAGATTTCTTTGAACTTTTGTGTTGTATTCCCCTAAGCTTCATTAGTAGGCTTTAACCTCAAAATGTATTTATTCTTGCACAAATGCCATCTTCTTATTTAAGTGCGTTCAACAATGATAGATTATCTTAAAAATTTAATTTACACCACGCAAATGGATCTGGTTTGTTGAACTAATATTTGAGTCACAATTACTGGTTCGAAAATCAGATTAAAAGCTTGAGCATTTTGAAAAAATTGAATAGTATTTTCGAGAACGTATTTGGAGTTGAATGTCAAATTCTAGCCTATTATTTTACGGCTACAACTTTGCAATGTTAAATATAGCCCACCTAGTTGCAATATATGTGTATGAGTTATATTTATGTGTAATTCCCACTATTAATTATCAGTTACATTTCAGTTACACATTAAGTACAAGCTCTAAATTGATATAATTCTTTCTATTAAACCTATTTGGATCTTATGTTTTTACTAACAATTGGTCATACATTAAACAGTAGACAAGGAATAAATTAACTAAAATGATGTATAATGATCTTATAATTACAATTACGAGACTCCATTACAGAAAGAGATTCACTTTAATTATTTTAAGATTATAGTATATCGGGTAAACTTATTAAACAATATTAATATGATTTATATTGGTTATATATAACGCAATAATATTTAAATTTCTTATAAATTCACATTTATAATCGTATGATCTAAGCTTTTACAATATCAAACCGAAAAAAAAGAAAAAGAAAAGCTTTGACAATAATAGTACCATTTTGAGATTGAGTCAGCTCCATAAATTTACATTTTCATCTTGGACAAAACGTCATTGAACCTCATTTTTGATTTTTTTTTTTACAAACTCCAAAAAGCAAAAAGGGTAAATAAAGATTTTAGAGTACCTCAAATTAGGAAAGGAAAAGAAATATCCAATCTCCTTAAATAATTTTTCAAAATAGAGGAACTGAAGTTCTCACTCTTGTTGTGGTGGGAAAGTGGAAATTAGCATACATCAGTTCCCTCTTCTTCTTTACGTTCAATTTGGCAATCTGTGCTCCCAACGGCATTTGTCGCTTTCCTCTGGCGTGTCCTTTTCTCTTTCTGGCATATATACAAACAGATACCAGGTACTTCATTCCGTCTTTGTTGTAATCTAAAGGAGTTCTGTATAAACTTCAAGCCCTAGTCCCATTTCATCTATTTCTCCTTAGAATTCTAACTCACATTTTGGTTTGTGTTTGATTTCACGGCGTTAACGTCTAAAGGTTTTTTGGTGCTTTCCACTACTCTCTTTTTATATCATGTTTGGACTGGAAATAACGAAAATTCCGTTCGCCTGAATTTTGAGGAGGACCAAACGTGTCTGTATTTAATTTAATTCAACTCAGTTCATTCTTCCTCTTTTTAAGTTTAGGACTTTTGATTGGATGCTGTCTAAGGGTTGATCTTTGTGTAATTTTTTCCCTCCTCACTCCTTTGTTTGATTTCAGCAAAAACTGAGATTCATATAGCCCGAATTTTAGAAGAGAAGTAAACATTTCTATGTTTTGCTTAATTCAATTGATTTTCATGCCATTTGGTTTGTTTTGGGTGTGATAGAGACTTTAATGTATATTCCTTGTTGTTGTTGTTGTTGTTGTTGTTGTTGTTAATGATAGAAACTTTTTTCGTTCTTTTGTTTTCCTTTGTTGCTGTTGTTATTATTATTTTTATTGGTAGAAGTTTGAATGTGTATACATTTTTTTGGGCGGTCTCCTCATCTTTTATGTGAATGCAGAAAATGGCTAGCTTGGTGGAGAGACTTCGTGTCCGATCAGATCGCAGACCTGTCTACAATTTAGATGAGTCTGACGACGAAGCTGATAAGAAGCCTGGAAAGTCTGGGACTAAGAAGCAGGAAATTGAGAAAATTATTCGATCCGATGCGGTAAATTGCTTGTAGATTGGGGATTGTTTAATTCTTTTACCATTTCTTTACTTGGCATTTTCCGAAGCAGGGTTCTTTCTTTGGACGGTACAAGTCATTTCATTGCATCTACAAGACTACAACTGTGAATTTCGTTTAGAAGTTTCTGTTGTCTATTGGATCGTTATTGCTAATTCTTTTACCATCTCTTTCCTTTACTTTTTTTTTTCTCCCATAGAGCTCTTCCAGCCAACATTACTATTAATTTTTGTGCGTTTACGTGTGGGAATCATCTTCAGAAATCTATTTTCAGCTTTAATATATGACTTAGAGAGACTAGACACGACTTGGGCTTTAGCTTGTTCATCATGGGGAAAGTTGTAACTTTTGCTATGACTGTTGACTTAATCATAGCTAACTTAATCCAGCCTGTGTGTACGTGCTAGTCGGAAGATAAATACGTACATGTTTATACTGTTTTCTTGAAATTGTTAGAATGGCAACACCGGAGTCAAGATCAATTACAAACTTTAGTAATTGAATATGCTCGTTCCTCTGTTTCATGGTGTCTGTAAAAGACTGATTGTAGACTGTGGTTGCATCCTTTTTTTAATCGGATGTCCCCGAAGGGGCCTGGTTGGTTCCTTTCAGATTTGCTGAATTCCTTCTAAGTGTAACTGTTGCACCTTGATCTTCTATTAGGTACGTTTCTTTGCTGGTGCCTTCTAATTTTGTAGAAGGATATGCAGTATAGGAGAATGCATCACATGCTTGCAGTAGGAATAACCAATCATCCTATATATCATCATAGCATCCTCCAAGATGAAGAGTTGGGATCACTGTCTCTTATTATATACCCGATGACTTTCATGAAGAGGAACTTATTTTGAGGACTATAACGGTCGGTCAAGCTAGTAAAAATTTGGACCATTTGAATATATATAGTCAAAAATGAAAGAACAGGTATTCTTTCAAGGTCAATGGTTCGTCTCAACTCTGTCCGCTAGTTTGGAAGATTGTATCTGGTGATGGATGCATGTTTAATTTTGTTTCAGCGGAGATATATTGTAGTGTGCAACTATAAAGTGGAAGACTAACTTGTGAAATGTCACAAGAATACAAGAAATGATATCTAACATACTTTAAAAGAAAAAAACGAGACCGACAGTTAATTTTTTTTCTTTCTTTGACAGTGTGATTTAAGTGTGTGGTCATGAAAGGAAATTTATTACTCCTTCAGTTTCAATTTATGTAATGCTGTTTGACTAGGCACATAGTTTAAGAAAAAGAGGATTTTAAAAAAAAAAAATTTGTGGTCTTTAAAGCTGAAAAGGTAAAAGCTTTTGTGGGACTTTCAATTTTTACGCCTATAAAAGCTTCTTATTAAGGGTAAATGGAAAGTTTAAAGTTAAATTAATTCCAAGTATATAAATGTGTCATTCGTTTTGAAATGGACTAATAAAGAAAGTGTGTCACATAAATTGAAAAGGATTGAGTATATCTAAATGTTATTCTGTCTGTACTAATTCTGTATAACTCTCGTCCTTTGTTAGGATGCCTCAAAACTCTATTCTAAGGGGCCATTTTTTAATGATTAAACTGTTTGAATGTAAGCATTAAGATGTTGCATTTAGATATGAATACTGAACGATTAAGTCTATTTGTTTTCTCAATTTCGAAATGTTTATAAGTTATCTTTCTTAATTAATAAATATAAAATCAAATAAAATAATTTAAACATCATATCCACTAATTATTAGATTGTAAGGTGGTAATTGGTGGTGGCGGGTGGTATTTGGTGGTGGTGGCTGATGGTGGTGGTTGTTGTGTGGAAAGGGTGGTGACGTTGATGGTTAGCAGTGGTGATGTCGGTGCTGGTGGTTGGTGGTAGTGGCTGGTGATGGGGGAAGCGGTTGGTATGGTGGTGACTGGCAATGATAGTGGTTGGCAGTGGTGGCAGTTGGTAGTGGCGGCGATGGCTGTTGTGATGGTGGTGGTGGCTGATTGATTGTGGTGGTTGCTGGCTGGTGGCTGACTGTGGTGGTTAGTGATGGCGGGTGGTGTTTGTGGACAGAGTGGTGGTGAAAAATCATCTTTAAAAATCTTTGAATAGCTTCTTAATAATAAGAATTTGTAAGGTCGGAATGATGCAGGTCAATTCAAACCAATTTAGTGGTTAAATCTTAAAAACAAATAAATGTACTTAATCATCTGAGGTACTAACAAGTTAATTCAGCATCCATTAAGTGCAAGCAAATGGAGCCTAAATGAAACTGTCCTTTCACTAATTACTTGAATTTATGTATTCATGAATTTGTATATTTATGTAACTAATCATGATTGAACTTTGATTTTGTTCTATCAATCGAATTAAATTTTTTACAACAACTACATCAATATTTCGTATAATTCATATGGGAGCTTTCAGTTTAACACTGTGTCAAGCCAAATCATGATATGCTATTTGCAATAGTTTGATTATCAGCTCTGAAGCCCTCTATTTGTTGGCCATTCAGTCTGTTACTTAATTCAATCACGTGTAGTGGTTTTTAGGAAAAATCAATCCTTTGTTGGGTTGTCATCAACAATAACAAACCCAATGTAATCCCACAAGTGGGGTTTGGGGAGGATAATGTGTACGCAGACCTTACCCTACCTTGTGAAGGTAGAGAGGCTGTTTCCGATGAATTCATTTTGATTGAGCATCTTGTCTTCATATGTGCTATAGCATAATCATACTGATAGTACTTCTTCCACAAATGAATAATAGTAACATAATGTTCTCATTTATTTATAATTTCTGCCGAACCCAACTTTATAGGTCAGATAGTAAAATTGAAAGTGTTCTTAGCAGTTCTGTTGTAGAAAACTTGAGGAATGTGAAATTTTGTTAGCTACTTCGTATTAGCCTGAACATCTGTATTAGAGCTGGCATTATTCCCTTTTGCTATAACTCTTTTGTAACAATTATGCATCTTCTTGATGCGAGCAATGAAATCAATTAACAACAACAATAACAAATCCAATAAGTTCCCAACAGGTGGGGTTTGGGGAGGGTAGTCTGTACGCAGACCTTATCCCTACCTAATGCAGGTAGAGAGGTTGTTTCCAATAGACCCTCGACTCGGAAAGGGTGAAATCAATTACTTCATCAAAAAAAAAAGAACTTGAGGAATGTGAAACTAAAAAGCTATGTGTTTACAATACTTATAAAAAACAATTAAGGGGTTTCACAAACTTAGGATGATCATTTCGGAATGTGATTAAACTGTTTATTGTTACTGCCTTCAAGAAAAGTTTGTTTGACCCCATAGTCTAAAGCTTTCTTATTAAAAAAACTCACAGTCCAAAACTATCGCTTCAAAAGTTCGTGGTTTATGTTATCTCTCTTCTGAAGATATAAAATTGCTTTTCTCTTGGCTCTTTGTTGTGAACCATGAAATGTCTTCTAAAGAAACCTCGGGTCATAAATTCTATATGTTAGAACTGTAAATAAAGGCAGCTACAGAATTTGTTAGTATTTAGTCAAAGACATCTGCTTTGCACGATAAGACTAAAGGTAGCTGTTTTGATTAGATCCAGACACAATCAAAAAGCAAATGGGCTTCTTGTTTAGTGCTAATGGAAGCCTAAGATGTACAAATTTTTACATGTGACTCACGCTACGTGCAACCTGTACTCAAATGTTTTGTTTTTTGTAAGTAAATTATAATAGCAAAGAAGCTTAGAGAATGATTGGGTACAGAACATGCAGCTATTACAGGTTCATTTAATCTCTGTACTTGGCAATTCTTAGATACAGTTTTAATCGCATATAGTAATTCACTGTATTATTTTGATCCTATTTAATTTGCAAACATTAATTTCTGTAGTAAAAACAGTCATCTTGATTTAAAAAGCAGTCATTAATTAAATGAATTTCTGAAAACTAGATACCAGGGCATGCAGATAGTTGGCTAGTTTCTGGAAGGCTTAATGCACACTTGTACCATGTCAGTTTTGTAAAGATAACACCAGCTTAGTGTACGTAAATGCATAAATTTGATTTATCAATAATTTTTTTGCTTAACCGAAAGATACATCTGAGTTATAAGAAATAGCTAGATACCAAGGCCCACTCTGCTGTAAGTTAGATTTGGATAAACTTTAATGAAACATAAACATAAGTCGGGAAAAGTAACAAACTGGATGGTGCTGGAGAAAGAAAGTAACATGGAAGTAAAGGAGATAACCAGCTACTTAATATAGTGTCTGTTTTAACCTCCAATTTATTCTTTATGGTGGGTGTTATAAGTTTGAAGATAAACGTAACAAGTTTCGTTAACCGAATAACACCACTATTTAGGATATACTATAGACAAAGAATCTCTCTACCTCCGCGAGGTAGGGCCGTACACATTACCCTCCCAGACCCCCACATTATGGGAGTGTGTTGTTGTTGTATAGATAAAGAATCAGATTGTTAAAAACATCACTTTTGCATTTCAAGATACTGAGAAATGATAATGGATGTAGGAATTTATTTTGGATACTGTTAGTTTATCTTTCAAAGTTTCATCTCCTAGCCTATCTTCACTTTTGGTTAAATTTCTTTCTATACCAATTTTTTTGATCAAGCAAAGAAGTTTTCAGTAAAATCAGGGCCAAAACAAAAGCGCCCGTATACAAGAAGTATACCAAAAGGGGACCTACAAAATATGGTTTTCTTCGAAACTACAAAATATGGTTTTCTACGAGATACCCAATCTTCTATACAACAAGGAACTTCATGGGTGCACCAAAAGAAAATAATGGATAGGAGGCTTACTCCTCAACGGAAAAAAAGCTCATCTCTACCCCTTAAAAGCTCTTTTGTTTCTCTCTCCAAATAAGCCACATGAGTACACTTCTTGATGCCTTATATGAAATCCGTTATCTTATCAAAAAAGCCACATGAGTGCTAGTGGAGCACCAGTCCATTATGTCCGATGGTAGAAACATTTCTTCACAAAGATGATTGATGATGCTTATTATTATATGAATTTTCGAGCCTGACCATGGTGGGACATGTTGCGTGGCCAACATAGTTAAGACTGTAGGTTGAATTATTATAGATTTCTTTACTAGGTCAAATGAAGTGTCTTAACATGTATTTTTAAGTAAGTGTAGAGGTTGTTAGCGGTCACATGTTGTCCTCTTGCAAGTGCCTGAGCTCCTGTGCTGCAGCTAGAGTTGGTTCTACTCCTTATGTCCGATATCCTACTTATATATTTGTAGCTTATATGATGTGTCTGTCCTATATAATCTATAGTCAGATTTTGAAACTATCAGACTGGGTGACATATCAATGAGCTTTATGACAGTTGTTTCATTTATTTGTTTGTGTCACTGGTAGCTCTTAATTCAACGTAAACAGTGAAAGCAATTAATTCAAAGATTCTTTTACTGTGGTTCCTTCTATAAATTCGGGTAGTCACGTGCTGTGCTTAGTGGGGATTTTAAATAGTTATTTCAAGTTATGACTTGAACATCTTAATTTTAATTTTTTGCTAAAAGAAATTTATAAAACCTTCCTAAAGTTGAAAGTTTTGCCTTCTGTTGTTCAGTATATGTACTTTTAGTTAAAAATTGAGCGACACTTCCCAAAATTTAGGAAAAAGGAAAAAGAGAATGCTGGCAGTTTAACCCTTAATTTTACCCTCACTTTAGACAATTGTGCACCTTAAATTCTTTTATTAAAAGTATCATGTAAAAGGTCTACAGTTGAGATATGTGAAAAGCATGATAAAAAGCATACAGGAAGTACTGGGCATTCAATTTGAAAGCTGCCAGATTAGTTAAGATGTTATCGTCTACCAGTACTGTAGGTGCACTGCTCAGATTTGAATGTTAGTTTCTTCAGTTCTAGAAAACATTGATAGCTTAAAATAGTTGAGTCGTAAATATCCTATCCAAATATTGAACAAGTAGGTACCTTACTTTGATTTTCAATTTTAATTTTGCAAAGCTTTGATAGTCTTTTTCCTTTTCAATTCTGTACTTTCTCGTGCATTACAGTTAATTCAAAATGAGTTGCTGCCTTAAATTAAGGAGTGTTGCCTGCTTCATATGCTTTCAACTGTTGGATTAAGTTGAAAGTTTACTTTCTTTCCTCATTGAGATGACACCTTTCTACTCTAGCTCATTGACTTTGCGTTTAAAGATTTATGTGGCGTTTACAAAATAATTCTTTTATAGGAAACAAATATAATCAGAAATAATGAAATGTTTACTTGCCTTAACCAACATATTATACGACTGAACTGAATTAATTAACGTTTGGATCGGATTGGGTTCTTTTGAGTCTGAACAACTTGTCCAGGGGAGTCTGTAAAATGTTAAATGGTAAATGCATAATTCACTTTTTCCTCTTTGAGTGGATTAGTGAAAGGTTCTTTTAATTAAATTTTTTTGTGTGGAAATATTAGACCTGCCCTCGGATAACGCTTGTTCATGCGAGGTAATTGATATATCCTTTTTTGCCTTTATTTGACCCAGTTATGGATTGGATCCCCTCCCTTCACGATTAGAGTTCTCTTAGCCATTGTCTTCTATTGTTGTTTTTTTGATATGGCTACTAACAATAAGTTAAAAAAGAAAGAGGAAAGTTTTTCGTTTCTCGTGGTGTGGTAGTGTTCCCAAATAGGCTGATGAAGAGGAGTACTACTGACTACTGGCCTCCTCCTGTTGAATCATGTGAATTTCCTTTTGTCCTTGGATTGGTTACAGCATATCTAGGTTGCTTTATGGAGTTTGCTCATATTTAGAGATTAAATGTCACAATAGCTCCATAAATCATAAACACGTGCCAGTACATAGTAATACAATTCTAGTATGGTTGCATCAACAGCTTCTTGGAAACAGGCTCTCTTTTGTAGTATTTCATGGTAATGATCCTCATTCGTTTTACTTACACCAGAAATAATGATACAAATTTACTCTTTTGATAGAAAGACGAGTCTTGTCAAGCTTGTGGAGGAGATAGTAACCTTTTGTACTGCGAAACATGTAACTACGCTTACCATCCCAAGTGTTTAGTTCCACCACTAAAGGCTCCTCTGCCAAGCAGCTGGTGGTGCCCTGAATGTGTATGTACCCATTCTATCAAATTTATATATTTCACATGGAATGCTGATACTCTTGTTAGTTCTCTTCCCCTCCCCCCTAAATTTACTCTCAATGTTGCCATTTCTGCAGGTGAGTCCCCTGAATGATATTGACAAGATATTGGATTGTGAAACGCGCCCTACTGTTGCTGATGATAATGATGCTTCCAAGCTTGGGTCGAAGCAAGCATTTGTTAAACAATACCTTGTTAAGTGGAAAGGGTTGTCTTATCTTCACTGCACATGGTATTTTTATTTCAAAACTACTACTTTATTTGCTCTAGATTCTCTTTACATCTATGACAGTTGTACAGCAACTAAGGGCATCTTGTAGTGCTTATAGCTGTGTTCTATGCTTCACCATAACGCTTGTTTGTGTAATGATCAGTTTAATATGTTATGTTATCTCCTTTAGACCTTTTGACAGCTTCATTTTTATGTATTTGAAGTCATATTGTGCTTTACATGCAGGGTGCCAGAGAAAGATTTTTTAAAAGCTTACAAAGCGCATCCCCGTTTGAAGACTAAAGTGAATAACTTCCATCGCCAAATGTCATCAATGACTAACTCTGAAGAGGAATACGTCGCAATCCGTCCTGAGTGGACTACAGTTGATCGAATTCTCGCTCGCAGGTTCTTTGAAAGAATTGACTAGTAGATATTCAATTGAGCTGCTTTATCCAAAAAAAAAAAAAGAATAAGTTGACCTGTTAACTAGTCCTCAAAATTTTCCGTTCAATGCTTTTCTTTTTCTTCTGAAAAGTTTTAGTTCTTAAAGTTTGATATTTCCCATGTTTGCAAGAATTAGGCTCTTGCCATATTGTCAGTTTCCGGATTCATAATGATTAAAACTAGAGGACCTCTATTAAGAAATAAATTTGATTGTGTTAATGAAGCACAGACATGTTAGTGCTCATATGGGGGCAATGACTGTGGCATGGGAAATGTAGAATAGATTGTGAAAATACCTACTATTTGTATTCTTTTCCTAAATTGTTCATTTCTAGTAGCTGTTTTGCCTTTGGGAGATTTATGTGTCAGTAGAAAATAAAATGAACTTATAATACTTTTTAAAAAAAAATTATTTCTTATTAGTTATTTTTATTAAATAATATTAGGCTGAGATAAGTTTATATGGAGTAGCATGGTCAGATTGGATTCATATACCGACCCCAACTTGTCTGGGACTGCGGCTTAGTTGTTAATATAATTTTTTTGGCCTATGCATGAAATGCTAGTTTCAGGTTAAGTTGCATTGAATAATATGCTGTTGTTCTTAGGGGAGATGGTGAAGAAAAAGAGTATCTTGTAAAGTGGAAGGAGCTTCCATATGATGAGTGCTACTGGGAATTTGAATCAGACATTTCCTCTTTTCAGCACGAAATTGAAAGATTTCGTAGTTTTCAGTCTAGATATAAAAAATCTTCAAAACAAAAGGGTGAGCTTAAAGAGACAACAGAATCTAACAAGAAAGCCAAAGAATTTCAACAGTATGAAAGCAGTCCTGAATTTCTTTCTGGAGGTATATCTGATATCGGTTTTAATTAGTCTACACTATGTTATTGTATATATCTATTATCTAGTGAAGTTCCTTAATCGTCATCTATGGTTGAAATACAGGTTCACTGCATCCATATCAGCTTGAAGGGCTGAATTTCTTGCGGTTTGCTTGGTCCAAACAGACACATGTCATACTGGCTGATGAAATGGGGCTAGGTAAGATATATCTTGTTCTTCCACTGCTTCTAGTTTCTCCTCGTCTTTTTCTTATTTGCGTAATACTGCTGCTGCATGGTCCTTTTCTAAATATTGTTTTTTATTGTCCTTATTGCCTATAGTTTCTTCTTGAATACTATTAGGTTTTTTTTGCTGATACATTTCCAAGCTTGCAGGCAAAACAATACAGAGTATTGCATTTTTAGCCTCCCTTTTTAAAGAGAGTGTTTCTCCACATTTAGTAGTAGCGCCTCTTTCCACATTGAGAAATTGGGAGCGTGAGTTTGCCACTTGGGCTCCTCAAATGAATGTGGTAAGTTTGAGGTGATTTATTTCCTACTATGAATAGAGGAACAATAATTACTGTTATGATTACTATAATGAATAGCAAATAATACTTCTCCTGAAGAGAATTGACGTGTGTAGGTTATGTATGTCGGGGGTGCACAAGCTCGTGCTATTATTAGACAATATGAATTTTTCTTCCCGAAAAATCTCAAGAAGAGCAAGAAAAAGAAATCTAGTCAAACTGTTGGTGAAAGCAAGCAAGATAGGATAAAGTTTGATGTCCTCCTGACTTCATATGAAATGATCAACATGGATAGTGCCTCTCTGAAGCCAATAAAGTGGGAGTGCATGGTAATTGCTTTCTGAATCCTCAATTGTGCCATTAGCGCTTGTTATTTGTTTTGCCTCTAAAAGATTCTTGACATTTGCATTTAGATTGTTGATGAAGGTCATCGTCTGAAGAACAAGGATTCCAAGTTATTTTCAACTTTGAAGCAGTACTCTACTAGACATCGTGTTCTTTTAACTGGAACTCCCCTTCAGGTTTGTTGCAATAGGTTGCTTTCTATGCATCTGGTAGTTCTCTCATTTCATGTTCAGATACCCAGTTATGCAGAATTACAGAGTGTATTTATCCTGATGTTACATCCTCCGTACTACAATTTTTGGCACAAAATTTGATCCCGTCTTTCTTTACATTTGTTTGACCAGTTATTCTACTTCTATGGATATAGCTTTTCCCCCCCTTTTTTTTGAACATGTGAATGGATTTGTTAAATAATGAACACCCTTGGGAAGAGCAGGCTGCAGCTGCATGCGACAGATGTATAAATATGCCCCAAGAAAACGTATAAACCCTCCTTAAGAGTGTGACTAGGTGCTACATCACTTTGCGAATTGTGCTTATGCCCAAAGTAATTGGAGAATGGTAGTATTAAATAATCTGATACTGAACTACTTAACCTCTAGTGGTGTGGGACGTTAATATCAGCCTACTGCATACGTTCCATTAATGCAATAAAATCATGGATGCTTTACTTATTTCTTTCTATGCTTTAATTAAAACCTTTCTAACATAAATAATACTTATTTATTTCTTGGTTGGATTAAATAATACTTGTTTGTTTTTGACATAAATAATACTTATAGTGAAGTGCTTACTGCATATGCTTTTTCCATGCTATGGTGACCTTGGAACTTGCATAAGGACTTTTGGAAACTCGACTCACACACTCCTGCAGTCCCCTCCGGTCTCCAAGAGTTTGCCCCTCATTTTTCTCAGTGGTTAACGTGTTATTATATTCTGTTCAACCACTTCCACTACCTGAATCGTTAGCTGTTTGCTGGTTTTGATATTTGATCCACCAACCATACTGTACCTGTATAGTGTTAGAATATTCCTTGGGGCGACTGTATATTCCACCCCCTCTCCCAAATTGGTTTAGAGTAGTCTGCCCATTATAATAGTACCTCCAGTTCATATCTTACTGTTACCAACTGCCTTCTGGTTCTTTTCTCCCTGCCAGATCAGATTTTGTTGCTGAGGATGTGTTTCAGTTTTCTAAGTTCAGACATGGAGTGGAACTTTGGTGATAGCGACTTGATCTGACGTTTCTATTTCTCTTTCTTGCTTCTTTCTCATGTTGCCTCATGTGATCTGCTTCAACCCATGACAGAATAGCTAAATTATGTAACAACAGGGCAAACACCCATGCGATTTGTGCACATTGTGGTGCCTTCTCGCTGACAACTTTATAAGGAAGCCGTATTCTGCCAACTTCCCTTTTCCATTGTCTCTTTAAGCAAGCTCTTTGTGACTTTCATCTGCACCATCTTAGCCACTTGGGGTAATTCTGATTCTTTGTACTTCCTGCTTAATGGGACTCAATGCACAACGTGCATCCTTTGTGCTTCTCATCTACTCAGTGAAGTTAAATCTTTTATCCAACAACAACAACAACATATCAGGTGTAAAAGGTCGTCCTCGATTGTCTAGATTCCTGAAGCTCAAAAGTCATTCCCATCATGTTGGTTATTGTGTTGCTGCGTGGCATCCTACTATTTGATTTATTCATAAAAATCCGAGCCATTGAATCAGCCAACCCCTGGCTGCGTACATCACACCCCCTTGGGGTGCGGCCCTTTCTCGGACCCTGCTTGAACGCGGAATGCTTTGTGCATCGGGTTTCCCTCATAAAAATCCGATATTTCTTTCATTACCAGTCGTTATGACAATATAACTTTATTAAACTCCAGCTCACCATCTTTCTTCGGATAGAGTCATGAATTCTGAAAGAACTGCAGCCGTTTAATGTACGGATTAGGATTACTGATCATCTATAAAAAGAGACATGAACGGAAGTGGTAGATAAGGGAATATCAAATTAGGAGGCTTTATTGTTATTACTTTGCTTTGATATGATAAATTCCCACTTTACCCTTAGTGGAAATAAGGAGGTTTTATTATGATAATGTGGAAAAGTAGGTCCGAGAGTTGTTCTCTTTTGGATTCATTGGTTGGAGAAACATGAGTACGAGTGATGACTTATCAATATACATGTATTAGTAGTAGAAACTGCTTTGCATAAACTTGTGAGTTATAGAACATAATATTACCTTGAATTTTGGTGCATAGGTTTAGGGAGGTTGTATGCTAATTTTCTATATGACTTCCTGCTGGGGATCAATTTGCGGTAAATGTGTTACTAACTCAGCCTGTGAAATGAAATTTCATTCGTCTCAAGGAAACTCTAAAAACTACAATTTTTTAACTTCTCGACCTCTCAGTTTGCCAAGTGTCAAGTTTGAGACCACTGAGTGCTCATTTACCTGCTCCTGATTGGTTGCAGATCTTCTAATTTACAACTCATCTGCAACAAATTGCTTTGCCTTTTTGTGGATTTTATGTCCCTTTCTAGAAATGGCTGCATACTTTACCAACTTCTTTATCTTATCTGCTGTCCTTGTCCTTCTTTTTCTATTCCTTTGTGGTGTGAAAGTGGGCTAGCGGTGGTGATTGATGTCAACTTGTTTTGCTTCTCTTACCATCTATCTAAAACAATCTATACACTTTCAATTCTTAGTATTTTCTGTAATAATTATGATTTTCAAATAAACAAGAATGGGTTTTTTGTCATGCCCGTTTTCATAGTGCCGGGCCTTATTTACTGGTCATTATTTCTGCCTTTCATCTATTCACCGGTTCTTATGTTGTTATTATTTCCATGATGATACTGATATATTGTCTCTTTTCGTCTTCTTGAGCCGAGGGTCTATCGGAAACAACCTCTGGGGTAGAGATAAGGTCTGCGTACACACTACCCTCCCCACTTCTGGGATTATACTGGGTCGTTGTTGTTGGGTTTTTTGTCATGCAAAAACTGACTTGCAAGAGGACAACTCTTCTTTATTTCATTTGTTTGGCTTTAATAGTTGTTCTTTCAATGCATTTCAGAACAATCTGGATGAACTTTTCATGCTGATGCACTTCCTTGATGCTGGGAAGGTCAGTCCCACTACATGTTTCTGGCAAAGCTTATAGCACTAGTTTACTTGTTGAGTTGTCATGTGAAATATTCATGGGTCCTGATGTCGGATGCAGTTTGGAAGCTTGGAGGAATTCCAGCAGGAGTTTGAGGACATTAGTCAGGAGGAACAGGTTTCAAGACTACATAAAATGCTAGCACCTCATCTCCTCAGAAGTAAGATTCTGAAGCTTTTTCCTGCTTTTGTGATTGAATATTTGTTAGTTTGATGATACGGTTGGTGAAATGTATATCTTATCAGCTTTTCCTTTGTCCTGTTTGTCATAATTTCTTTGTTGATTTCTGAATGTCATCCTAGCTATATCCTTGTAAAAGCCTTTCCAAATTGCGATTCATGTTTGTAGTAATATGAAACTTTTCATATTAAACATGAACTTTTGGTTTATGTCTTTGCTGGACACTATGGCTTATCATGATAGAATAAGCGTTGCAGATTTATAATGGCCCAACAACAAGGAAATTTTCAAACTTCTCTTTTATCATTTCATTAGAAATTCTTATCAGGTTGACCTTTGCACCCTCCCAAATCAGCTGCTTGTATTTTCCCAGCTGATTGGGACGAAAGAATTGAGCTTCCTAAGACTCACATATATATTCAACAATGCTGGGGGAATTTATGAAACAAAAATTAATATCAGCTCATAAGTTCTTAGTGTGTAACTCTTAGAGCCCGTTTGGCCATGAAATTTTTGTCACTTTTTTTCGAAATCAGTGTTTGGCCATAAAATTTTCAATTTTTACCTGAAGCTAAATTTTGGAATTTTTCGAAAATTTGAAAAACTCCAAAAAGCCTTTTTCCATAATTTTCACTCAGATCACTCACAAATTCAAAAACTACCCAAAATTATATTCATGACCAAACACAACTCTAATTTTCAAATACCATTTTCACTTGAAATTTTTTTTCACTTTTTTTCGGGATTTTACAATTCTTATGTCCAAGCGCCCACTTAGTATTTGAGAATATAATTTTCTTGAGAATAGTGTATAACTCTTAGTTTATTTTAGCACGATTCATGAGGCAGGGCATGTTTCGAGAACATGAATTTAGTTAATTTTTCCTTGTGACATCTATTTTAGACTATTCTCGGTTGCGAGTTTGGTTTTTCAGGAGTCAAGAAAGATGTCATGACAGAGCTGCCTCCTAAAAAAGAACTCATTTTACGTGTGGAATTGAGTAGCAAACAGAAAGAATATTACAAAGCTATTCTGACACGTAACTTCCAGATACTGACACGCAAGGGAGGTGCTCAGGTGGGCCAACTTCTTGTCTAAGATACCCTTTTTGCTATGAAAGAATTCTGACCTTGCTGGATGTTTGTGTATCAGATTTCACTCATAAATGTGGTGATGGAGCTGCGCAAGCTCTGCTGTCATCCGTTTATGTTAGAAGGTGTTGAGCCAGAGGATAATAATGAATTTACCAAGTATGTCATGTTTCTTGACAGTCAACTGCATTATTGTTAATTCTTGTTTGTTAAGATTGAGGTTTCGTGGAGATTTTAATGAGGGCTTTTTTCTTTTTGAGTCGGTCCTTTGGTTATGCAAAGCTCTTTTAACCCTCTGTGACTCTAGTCGTATTAAAAATTCACCTGCAATGCTACAAAAATGGCAGTTTTAAGTAAATTGTTGATGAAACTATACAAATACTTTTTTATGTATAGATAATTTAAAGTTTAATCTCCTACATTTTCTTAAAATAGGAAATGCCACTTGTGGGCGCAATGTGATAGCCCACTTAAGCTCGGAAGGTGCAGACACACATTAAGTACTTTCTCTCGCTTTGGAGCATTAGGGTAGGCACCAAATCAGTTATTGCAACGCCCATGAGCTTCATCTTGAAGAGGGAAACAATAAGCAGTAAATATAACTTTTAAATCAATATATTCCTTGTTACGACCAAGTTATGGATGTATATTTAGTGAAAGGAATAAAAAGTACAAAATTTAGTTGGCAAACAGTCGTTAATGTGTATTATAAAGTTAAAACTACATGTTTTGCAATTAGAAATTAGAGATTTAAGATGGTCGTTGAACCTGATTGATATGGTTTTTACTTCATATATCTTATTTATTGCAGGCTTTTGATGCCTTGATATATATATTTTTTTATATGTATCGTTTCTTCCACTTCATTTTATATGGTGGTGTTTGACTAGGCAGGGGGTCTAAAGAAGAAAGAAATACTTTTGGCGCATACCATAAGTACCCTTAGAATTTGTGGTTTTAAACATGCCATGCCATTTCTATGACTGTAAGAGCATGCTGTTAAGGATAAAATGAGAAGCTTAAAGTTAAAAGAGTTTCCAAATATACAAAGGTGCCTATCTTTTTGGAACAGTATACGAAGGAAAGAGTGCTACACATTATAAAACAGAGGGAGTTGTTTTTTTCTTGCATCTTTTTTTTAATCGTTTTTTATTCATCTGCGTCTTTCTTCATTAGAACGCCTTTAAATGCGCTTTGTGCTTAAAGTCTCGATAGAACTTGATGTTTTTCGCCTTTGACAACCCTGGATGTGTGGGGTTTGGCATTGTTTCTGTGAGAGTGAAGAACAGGTGATATGGGATTATGAGGGAAATGTTCTTCATTGAACTGTAGAATGGCAGATGAAGAGGGAGGCTGCGGGCTTGCTTATGTTGAAAATCTTAAAGATGTTGTTAAACTAGAGGGTGATTAGCAGCCTGGGAGGGATGGTGGACTTGCGGACTGAGGGTTGGGAATCATGAGGTGTGGTGGGCAAGCGGTTGGATGATGGCGTTGAGTAAGATAGGGATGCCGGTGGTTGCTTTCTGTAGGATAAGAGATGATGTGGGAGTTAAACTTGAGAAATGAGAGAGCAATGGTCCTTTTTTTGTTCTAGTTCTCTCTCTCTCTCTGTTCATTTCTTTTCGGGTCAAAATGTTTTGTTCTTTTCAGTCGCCTACTTTCTCTGGTTATTTCAATGTGCCAAATCTCCCTTGAAGTAAGTGGCATTTAAAATTCTTGTATTTCCCTTGGATATCATCATAACTTTGACTGATGTGCTACCTCCCAAAAAGAAAATTGACTTCTCTTGTGACCGAGGATCAAAGAGGAGTTTCACGTTGTTAGTGGCCCTTAACGCAATAATCCACCTATTGAAATTCCAGCTGTTATGTATTGTCTCAGCAGTGTAACTCTTGGTGACCTAGGGAACAAGAACGGTGTGCCTATGGAGCTAACATAGTTTAAGAAAGTCATTATGCTCTTTCTGTTGACCTCATATATATTTGTTCTATGACTTGTATTTATTTGACAGACAGCTGCTGGAATCTTCTGGCAAATTACAACTTCTGGACAAGATGATGGTTAGGCTTAAAGAACAAGGTCACCGAGTTCTTATATATTCTCAATTTCAGCATATGCTTGACTTGCTAGAAGACTACTGTAACTATAGGGTATGGATACAAACTAGTTCATTAAATTATTATTAGAGCTATATCAAAGTCTGTCTTCTTTATTTCGAGTTTGGTACACTTACCTGGTAATTTTTCAGAAATGGCAATATGAACGGATTGATGGAAAAGTTGGTGGAGCAGAGAGACAAATCCGAATTGATCGATTTAATGCTAAGAATTCGTCAAGATTTTGTTTTCTTCTTTCTACTAGGGCAGGGGGTTTAGGAATAAACCTTGCAACTGCTGACACAGTAGTTATTTATGACAGGTAATTTTTTTGTTCCACTAGATTATCTCCTTACCTCAAACATGGCTCCTTACAAAGCAATATTGATGGAAATATTAGCATAACTGTGTAATCCTGAATACACCTGCATGAGTTTTACCTTCTTGAGTAAATGGTATTAGACCATCAGTTATCAAAGAAGCATCATCCCTGTTAATATTTTGTGCCGGAACAAAATAATCGAGTTTGTAATCTCCTGGATGAAACTTAGCCAAACTTTTGAAGGTTCTCAAGTAAAACTCTAAATCTTACAAAATTTCATCGGCGCAGGTGTTCATCTTTCCTTATCTCTATCTGCTGGTTTGTAGAAATTGAAAGTACCTTCATTAATCTCCTTCTTCGTATCTTACCTTCTCTACAAATTATAGTTAAAGTTTTCAAGTCTTAGGGTTAGCAATGCAACTGAGATGTCATTATCCCTTTCCTTAAGCTAAGCAATTCTTATCTTTACTTAACAAGTCTTTTGAGCAGCCCCCATGATCGTACTTTCCCTTTTCAGTCCATCTTATTATTCCATTCTGATTGGCCTTTCTTCTTCCTCTTTATCTAGCAAGTTCAATTAGTGCTATTATCCTCTCTGGCGACCGCCGCCGCACATCTCTCATGCGGCAGCTACAGCAGCACTTAGCTTCTTTCTGAGGACTCTTTCGGTGGCAGAATGATAAGATTCTGACAACTAGAGTTTTACTGACCAGATATCATGGGTTATCGGCATATTTTTCGACAATATTTTCTTTTTTATGCTCCTAGAATGGACAAACTCAAGTTGGTTTCTCAACTTTAAGTATGAGGGTGCGTGTTAGAATATTATGTTAATGTTAGAATGTAAAGTATTAGAGCATTTGTGTTCCTATCTGGGATATTGTCCCCCGTGGAGAAAAATATTATGCTTATCTTGTATTTAACACATAAATAGGTGTCCTTGCATTCATCCATGGTGTTATGTTACTGAACTCTCCTAATTTCCAGTCTTGGGCGTATGGGAGGATATTTGATCCTACATTGTTTAAGCGTACATGCTGTTGTCTCTTTATATAATATGTGATATTCTTTCTTCATGGGAAGATATTTGATCCTACATTGTTTAAGCGTACATGCTGTTGTCTCTTTATATAATATGTGATATTCTTTCTTCATGGGAAGATATTTGATCCTACATTGTTTAAGCGTACATGCTGTTGTCTCTTTATATAATATGTGATATTCTTTCTTCATGGGAAGATATTTGATCCTACATTGTTTAAGCGTACATGCTGTTGTCTCTTTATATAATATGTGATATTCTTTCTTCATGAGCCAGTTTTGGTGTTGAGATAGGTCAATGTCTACTCTTAACATAATATCAGTGTAGAGTCAGATCCATCCCTGATATTGAGCTACCTAACGATGAGCCACACATACTATGTTACTCCATTCTCAGATGTCTAGCCTTGGGCGCGTAAGAGAATTGTTTTGGATCCCATATCAAGTGTATGAGATGTAGGCTTCTTATATAGTATTTGACAATATTTGTTAACAGTACTCCTTCATTTAATTCAACTCTCACTCTATTCGCCTCCGGTTTTCATGAAAATTTGGATAGTAATACACCACAACGTTATGCTTGAACACCTCTCCTTGATCCTTCTTCCTGTCTTGGCCTGGTCTATTGAACTTGCTTTTTGAACTGAAACATAGCTCAGTTGTTGCTTGATTGCCAGTGAATTAGGTCGATGATCTTAGAGGCATATTGAAGATACTGGTGTTCTTGAATTTTTCAAGGCGTATGATATAATGACGAGCTTACAGGATATTTATAATAAACAATTTTTGAGAATTCTTAAACAAAGTGATGAGAGCTCTTTCCAGTGCCTCCTGATTTATGATCAATCCTGGATTTAGATCTTGATATACTGCTGTAAGAAATGTGATTCCCTCTTTTTCCCCTCTGGTTGATATACTGAGCCGTTTTATTTCAGGACATATAATGAGTGGTTTGGTGAAGGCTTATTATGTGTTGAGTAGAAGATCACATTTCTCGTCTTGGTAGATTTGCTGATGATACTTTCGTTTCATTAGGTTTGACGAGAGTGCCTTTAACAAAATAGTACGGTCATTAGCAATTTGGAGTTCACTTCGGTCTTGCAATGAACGTGGTCGTGAGTAGGATGGTGGTGATTTTATCTTCATAGGCCTTCCACTTGCATAGGATTGCCTTTAGGTGTATTAACCTTCCGGATCAATTACTCTTCATTAACTTCTTCGAAGGAAGTTTTATGGGTCAATTCACTGGAAGCAACAGCTTCCTTTTTTCTTGGAACCTGTATTACAGATTGTCTTTCGAGCACTAGTTTTTTTTTTCTGGCTTTACTCAAAATCTTTGAAAGATTTGCAAATAAAATAATGAAGCTAGTGCATGACCCTCTCAAGGGGTACACATAGGTGTATAACTTGTTGAGACCCCTTCTAAGAGGGACGTGTAGTCTTGGATAATTTGATGTTGGAGAGCATCCCTCAATTAGGAAAATGGTTGTTAAAGTTTCGGAGAACCTACTTCTGCTTGAATTGGTTGATTAAAGCAAACAAGTCTCTGGGCTGAGAGAGAACTAAGATGCTATGATTAGTCGAGTTGTTACATATTCTAGTCTATGGAAATTTATCATGTTGGTCTACTCTTCTTTCTTTTCTTTCGTTTCCTTAAAAGTAGGTGATAGTGCATTAGCTCTCTTGCCCCTGGAATAGGAATACCTTTTATCTTTGATTTGCCAATTATTTTTGTAAACTCTCCTGCCTCGAAATATTTGCCATTTCATCCTTCTGTCATGGGAATGTGAATCACTTTGACCCTTCCCAAAAATCCCAGCTCTTTGGAGGTTGTAAGAACATGAAACCAAAACAACCTGTAAGAGTATAAAAGAAAACTACCTGTGTTGCTCTTCATTTATCATCTTTAAGGAGTTTCCCTCTGTTTCTCTTTCGTTTGTGAAACTAAGACCGGCTTCAGTAAGAACCGGGCGGTTTTACTTTGTCCTTGGAGCCCTTAATGTTGCATTATGTGCATGAACAGCAGTGCAAGTATTCTCCTTTACCTCTATATTTTTATACCAAAGTAGAAATGTGGCACAAGAGTATTAGAGCGATTTGAGCAATCTTTATTGCTTTATATACACTTTCTGAGCTTTCTGTCAGTAAATTAGGAATACAGCTTTGAGAAGAATGATAAGATTCTCTTGGTAATTACTTTGTTAATTGTGATAAATGTCTATTTGTTAAGCATATAGCGAGGTGAATCTGCACGAAGCTAAAACAATATGGACAATTAGATTCTCCATGTTGGAATTTCAAACTGGTTGTCCATTTCAGGAATCTCCTCCTAAACAGAAGTGTGTGTGGGGAAACAAACTCCAGCTACTTTATTTCCCAGACGCCTGTGATTACTAGCTTATCTCTTACTTGGATGTTTATCTCAGTGACTGGAATCCCCATGCTGACCTGCAAGCAATGGCTAGAGCTCATCGGCTTGGACAAACAAATAAGGTTATAAATCTTGCTCCCCCAACCCCCACCTCTCACCCAAATGATTATAAACCTTGTAGTCCCCATTTCCATGCCTAAATGGAGGTCATATGATTTTGCTTAGTGAATTCGACCTGTATATATGAATTGAGAGCTTATACTTTTGGCTGTTGCAGGTGATGATCTTCCGACTCATAACAAGAGGAACCATTGAAGAAAGAATGATGCAGATGACTAAGAAGAAAATGATTTTAGAACATCTCGTTGTTGGAAGACTCAAAGCTCAAAACATCAATCAGGTAACATATTCACAAGCTTGAATTAATGGTACATCAGGACCACACAAATATTCATTGGTATATAAGGTTGATATCTTAGACATCTTAGAATAAGGTTCTACTCCTCTCAATCGGGCTGTGATTTTTCAGTACCTCGTACAATTACAGTCTGGTCTGCACTTTTTCACCAGTCACCATGTGATGAAGGGAGGTTGCATATCATCATAGCTCAAAAGTGTGTGGGGAAAGACTGAGACACCCTTAAAAAGTTGTTTTTCCAGTCCTTGTTAGTGAACCAGATTGATTTTGGGAAGTTAATACAGTGGAAGTTACAAAGAGAATTCTGGGGCATGGCTGAAATTGCGTGCAAGCTACTTGTACAACATGCAACTCACATTCCAAAGTGAGTTGTATTAAACGTACAAAAAATATGAGGTTTTCCTTGTAGGTATATCAAGAAAGATTAAGCACCAACTTCAATTCTTGTGGCTTTTGTTCCTTCTTGGTGATTTTCCTTATTATAAGAGTCTCTTTCTGTAATTCAGTGATAATATAAACATTAGGCCTAACTCAACCCCATATTCTAGCTTATGAGATGAGGATTGTCCAAGACCATATAAGAAGACCAAGGACCTCAAATCCCACCGACATAGGACAACTTAACAACCCCCTCATGCCCATACCTGCAAATTGGAGCGTGAACAATATAAATAGGGGCCCAACATCGGTAGCAATGATAGGGATGGGTCTTGCTTTGATACCGTGATAAAATTCATTGGGTCTAACTCAACCCCAAAAGCTAGCTTATGAGGTGAGGATTGCCCAAGACCATATCGGAGATCAAGGACCTCAAATCCTAGATGTGGAACAGCTCAACAAGGGTTCTTCGACATTGTCTCCTACTTCTCTTGTTTCTGGTTGGATAGATGGATTGCCATGTATAACCCGTAAGTTTGTAGTGAAGCTTCTTTGGATTGGAGTGGACCGGAGACCGGGGCAGACCTACCTTCAACCAAGTGGATTCAACTGAATCTGCTTGGTTGAATATTGTTTCTATTTTCATATGTGAATTTTTCTTTGGAACTGTACAAATGTTATATTGGAATCCGCTTGAGAAAGCGAACTCTTTTAGAGTCACGGCTTAAGTGGTTCAAGCGGATTCAATGTAACACTAAGGTTCTATGTTCAAACCCAGTGCTCAACATTCCCATGTACTTTTTTCTCTCAGTTCCCAGGGTTGAACACTCTACTGAGCTCTTTTTTCCCACTCTTTTTCTGTTTTTTGGGGGTAAAAAGGAAACTAATATTATTAATACTAGGAAATTAATTTGTGATTTATGTTTTTTGATGTCAGTAACTTTTTTTTAATGATAGGTAGTTTTGTTTTCTATGGTTCTATACTACTAGCAATTTCCGATCTGTCTTTTTAGAAAAGAACAATTTAACCTAGGGTTTGGTAATTTAGTCTTGTTTAGTTTATCATAAGCAGTGTTTTAAAAGGCGTTTTGGAGGGCGAGCTTGGGGCGAGGCGCACCAAAAACGCCCCGAGGCGACGTTGTGGGGCGAAAGTCTCAAGAGGCGTACGCCCAGCAATTCGGGACGTACGCCCGGGCGTTCGAGGCATACGCCCAGGCGTTTGAGGCGCGTATTTTTAGCGAGGCGTAAGCCCCAGAGACCTTTTCAAATTAAAATAAAATTTGTTGAATAAGTCCTTCATATAATACCCAAATTCTCAAAATTCAGTTTGGTAATTACTCAAAAGTTTAAAAAAAACCCTGAAATGTATTAAATTTAAAAGTCAAGACCTTTTTTATTGATTGAAGTCCTAATTCATGGTTTTTACCAATTCCTTATCTTATCCGCTAGTCTGCTAATATCTCCCAAAAGCAACAAATATTCATTTTTTTTTTTACAAATACAAAGAGAACTCCATTCTCCTTCATAGCAGCAAGCTGAAAGTTCAAATTGCAGGTTAGTCATCCATTTTATCCATTCATGTAGAAAGCTTTATTCTTTTCGACTCAAGTTACTTGTGCTTCTAAGTAGCGTATAATAGATTGTTTTGACTAGTTTTTTGTGGGGATGGAGCACATCTATATATATATTTTTCACATATTTATAGTTTTCTTCAATTTTTATGCAATTTTACCGATTTATAAATGTTTACTGTAATTATATTATTTTATAAAATATTAAAAAATTAATTACCTATGGGGCTTACGCCCCTTGCCTCGGGGCTTGCGCCTCGCTGAGGCATATGTAAAACGCCTCGCCTTACGCCAATGCCTTTTAAGACACTGGTTATAAGTTTAAATGTCAAAAACTTTTCATGATATATACAATTTGGTCTCTTTTTTTTTACTTTTATGGATTAAGTTTCTGTTATGTTTATTTGTAGTTTATAATTTTACCACGAAATGTCAGTAATGTTATTATTGAGGCTAGGAATTAAGTTATGCTAAAATTTTAAAAATTAATTAAATACCAATGGAAAAAAATAAGTAACCCAGAAATGCTCTAAGAATTTCAAAAGAGGTGGATATGTATAAAATGCTTATAAAATTTCTTAGTATGTATTATATTGAAATTCTTAATTTAGTTTGTAAGCTCTCTTTCATTTATTAGTTGTGTTTGTTCAATTTAATTTATAACTTTGACATTGTTATTGGCTTTGTTAATTTAGTCTAGTGTATAACTCATTTTCTGTTGTTTCCTGTTTGCAGTAAATAGTTTTGTTAAAGTATAGAAATTCTAAAAAAAAATATATAAATTGTTATATATATTCTCATGTTAAGATTGTTATCTCTTTGTTGAATCAATTTTTTTTTCTTTTAATTTATTGTCTCAAAACATTATCTAGAAAAAGGGAGTAGCGGTAAAACCGCATCTATCGTGCTTAGGCCAGTATGAAGGTTCTTAGTTTTCGACTGAATCTGCTTGTGAAAATTTCTGGATCCGCGAATGTTGGAAACTAATTAAACTTACAGGAGTCAGGCAATTGATGTGCTTTTGAATCCAAAGGCCAATCTTTAGCAGTCAGAGATGTGGTATAGTTTTAATTGGAGTGGTTGCTGTTATACCTCCTTGGTTAGCTGTCCATACAAATGCATTCTTCTTAATGACCAGCTGATGAAGCGTTCTTTGATGCGTTGTTGTCAACGAGATTTGCAGTTAGATGATGTGGTGTAGTTTTAATTGGAGAGAATGTGTTTCTACAATTAAACCATAGTTTGAGTGTATTCTTTAGTAAAAGTAAAAGCCAGTAAAAGCCAATAACAGACCTGTCCTTTGGCGACAGACCTATTCACATGTATTACATGTATGAAGAGAATCCGGCTCTACCATGGAATCTCATTGTTTCAATGCATCACTAACAGTTCTTCATATAAAAACTTTAGACAAGGTTGACTGAAACATATAGTAGGATGGGAAACACTATAACTCAAAAGTATGTAACTGAGATGTAGATTATGAGAAGAGCAAATGCCTTTAGGTACGACAACAAATGGAGATAGGATGGTGAAATACAATGTTAACTCGGAAATGTGTAAATGAGATGTGGATTATGAAAAGACCAAATACCTGTACGTATGACAACAAGTGGAGTTTCTATGCTTATCAAAGGCATAACTGGAGTAGGTAACAAACAGAGTAGCAGGAAAAGAGTCGTCAAGAGTTGCCGATGTATCTATATCTCGGAGAGAAATATCACTGGTGCTAGCAGGAAGAAACTCGTAGTGTAGAAGGTATAACTCGTAGAACCCCTGGGATGAGACTTGCAGAACTTGGTAAAAAATATGTTGATTTTTCAAGGAAGGTTACATCTATTGAGATAAAATACTCATTTGTGGTGGGATAATAGCGTTTCTTACTTTTGCTTCATCAAAAAATAGCATTTCTCACTTCTCCTAAGATGAGATTTGACCAATTTTGGTTGAAGTTTAATCTTTTCTTGATGTATGGTCATTAACACAACAAGTACAACAAACACTCTTAATGGTAGGTGTGCGGATTCTGGTCTGGAAAAAGACTGGCATGAGGAGTCTGATGTTATAACACAAAAGAGGGCATCTGATTAATAGATAACAGGTAGTTGGAACATTTGCCAAAAATGAAGAACATGATGGTAAATAAGTAAGGTACAAACAATGACATGTTGATTCCTCCTCGCCAGCTTCATTTTGTTGAGGAGTATAGGTACAATTTGATCGGCGATTTCCTGATAACACGTGGAAGTCGTAAAAGGAATAATTGTCACTGTGTAGTACCTACATTGAAACACCAAATTGATTGCTGAATGTAGCAGCAACAACATATAACAACATACCTAGTATGTTTCCACAACTGGGATCTTGGGAGGATAATGTGTAGGTAGACCTTACCCCTACCTTGTGCTGGTAGAGAGGATATTTCCGATAGACCTTCGGCTCCGGTAAGCACAATATCAGCAGTAAAAAAAAAGTAATATAATCATGGAAAGGAAACATAAGCAATATGGGGCTATTAACAAATCGAAACAAAATCAATATCAGTTAATAATATGAATCCAAGAATAAGCCACAACTAGAGTAATACTAAAGGTTCCGATATGTAACGGAAGTACGCTTTACTACCTATTAATCTTTTACTCTAATCTTCGATCTCCACAGCCTCCTATTAAGGATCATGTTCTCAGTAAGCTGAAAATGCACCATATCATGCCTAATCACCTTTCCCTGATACTTCTTAGGCCTTCCTCTACCCCTTCTTAGACTATCATGTGTGTGAGAAAGCACGGGAGAAAATAATATGTTATATCTTGTTTATACAATGATACAA
>MDKI01288373.1:0-18469 GCA_005239505.1 Nicotiana paniculata | reverse complement strand
TATAAATACTTCAAGCCTAGTCTTCAAAGGTTTAAATGCCTTGACAAGTCTTGAAGTAGGGGGTATTGTAGGCATATAAATTTTATTAAAATCAAATTCATAAAATAATTTGGATTATCTCTTAAATTCAAGATATATTCGTCCAAATAAATATTACGGGCTAATATAATTGAATTAATTATATCAGTCCAATATATATATATGGATTAAATAAATAAGTCTTAATCCATTGGGCTAGCCCATTTAATTGGGCTAACGCTCACTTCATTAAGCCCAAGATGTCATCTTCCTATAGGCTCAGTTTGGTGCCACGTGTCAAATGACGTGGCACGCGCAGTCAAGTGGAAGAGCCAATAGGATCGTGCCACGTGTCAAAATGACAAAGCATGCCAGGTCACATTAAAAGGCCAATGAAATCGCACCATGTGTGCAAGTGACATGTTCTGGCCTATCAAATACGGTCATGTCACACTTCAATTTGATTGGTCGAAAAGAGTTTATTCTTATCATAACTCTTCTCTCCCACAACTATAAATAGGGGTATTCATAACCCAGAAAAGACACCAGAAGTTATAACAAGAAGCAAGATAGAGCTCGTGGATCAAACACCGCAAATTTCTCTACAAGTTTCAAGCTTCAAGCAATCAAGTTCAAGTTCAAGAAATCAAGTTCAAGCTCAAGAACGAAGAACAAATCAAGGTCAAGTTCAAGCAATCAAGCTAAAGCTCAAGAACAAGATCATCATTCGTGGAAACAAATATAGATTCAAAATCAAGCTCAAAGGCCCTTGAATTTATTTACTATTGAAAAGAAGAATCAGAGGATTCATAGAGATTGTACACTCATATATTTGAAATAAAGTACTACGATTGTCGCGATATTTTTCGGTCTTGATTATATTTTCTCGACGCAATTTATTGTCTACACAGAGAATGATGGTGTTTATTGTTGCTTTGGGGGAATTTAGAGTGGATGAGGATGGTGTTCATGGTGGACGAAACATATAGTGCGTACTGCCGTGATGAAGAAGAAGAGGAGAAAGGAAAATGTTTTAATTTTTTAAAAATAAATTGGTAAAAAGATTGGGACCCACATATTACACATGTCAAACAATAATAGGTTAAGAATATGACGTGTCAGTCAGATCATAGCGATTGAGGAGCACGTTCAACTGGAGGTGTTTATTGGTACTCATTCCGTCAAGTACAAGTGTTCAAATGAAAAACTTGCAAGTTTATTTACCGGATTGGCAAATGTGTACAAGTTTAACTGGCTCAGAGGCCATTTTGCCTAAAAGAAAAAAAGTCTCATTTAGTAATTATACAATTCATAAGAAAATAACATATAATATTAATTAAATTTTGGTAAGAGTTGGGCTATTGGGCGGGTTATTTGACCCTCCCATTTATTGACTCAATCTATTTTAGCCTGCTCAAAATTAACCAACTCGCCCACTTGATACCTCTATATAAACCTCCTGTTTTTGCCTGAATTAAGTAACTAATGCTAGAAATTGGCCCATTAAAGTTTCTTATAGAAAAAATATTACGAAGAAAATATAACGCATTAAATATCATGTAACCTCGTATTTATTGCGAATCACGCAACTAATGTTAGGACTTAGGATTTGTCTAATTAAGATTCACTTAATTGTAAGGTATGCACGCTTATTTGCACAATTTTCGCCTAGTAATTAGCAGATCACAGCCCAAATAATTCTCCTTGTAAGCAATCAGGAACAACGCTAATTAGAATTCATCGACTTGTGTAGCGTGACTATCAGATTTGCTCTGACATTTACAAATTACAGACGTTGGGGTACGTGTAGGGTCGGCGCCGGCCTTCGTACTTTTAAAATACTAAACTCAATTAATAATATTTGACAAAAACCTATGTAAACTCTAGACAAATAAATTCTTAAGTAACTTTGGTTTTTGCTCCCACGACCTCCAAAAGTCAATGTCAACCCTTAATTACATAACTGAAATGCCAAGTTATGGCATTTGACCTTATAATCCAATTCTTTATATAAATACATCATCTCGCTTCTTCTGTTTCATCGTCTCATATTCAACAGAGAAAAGGAGGGGGAAAAAAAGGCAAAGAGAAAATTTAGAAAGATAGAAAAAGAGAGTGAAAAAAATGATAAGCTCAGTCGTAACAGCACAATCTCATCTATCGGTTATTACAATCGTAATCTACACTTGTTTGTGGATTCCATTCAGCCAAATACAACAATTCATGCAAAAGATGTTGGATTTTTTGATGTATTATCCATATCCTCGGCCAGTCAATGAAGCAGCTATCTATGTACCAACCTGCTGTGACCTGAAACTTCCGGCCAGTAGATTCGCCGATGTTGAGGGCCGGAGAAGTATCGACGGGGAAGTAGAGGAAAGTTGCTCCATTTGCTTAATGGAGTATGAGAAAGAAAATGTGGTTTGTGAATTACCGAGGTGTAAGCATGTATTCCATATGGAGTGTATTGAGAGATGGGTGGAAAGGGGCCAATTCACTTGCCCTCTTTGTAGATCTTTGCTCTTGTACCGGACAACTGATTCTCCTTGCAAATGATCTATTAATGCTAACATGCATGTAGGAGGATTTATATACCAAGGATTCAAGACGTAGATCTTGAATAGAGACTAATTCTTGACATTAATTTGTTATAAGCTCAGGTTGTATTTTTTTCTTAACGAGAATGAGGCCTCACAATTTTGTTATAATTAGTGAGGTCTATCTTTGATCTGCACATATACAAAAATATATATATTTATAATCTTTTTATTCTTTTTTGGAATATCTGATATTTACAGTTTAGCGAAGCGTCTTGTTTTTTTTTTTTTTTGAGTGCATTTCGAGGGCAAACTTGCGCTATTCTCTGCTTAGATCAAGGTTCTGATCATTCCACTGCTGGTGCTCCTTTCTTCTACATTTCCCTCTAGGCTCTAGCTATCACTGCACTAACTCGCCTCACTTTAAGGAAAATTTAAAACTTAAATAAGCACTATGGTTTAATGTGCGATTCCCTGACATGTGGTTGTGGATAATCTCCACGTTAACACTTGTTTTGTGTCATTTTCGGGCATTTTTCTTTTCATTGACATGTGACAAAAAGAGGCAAACAGGAAAAGAGAAACCGGCTTCCCTGTTATCCTAGACCCTAGGGTAAGGATACCGAGGAGCCAGATACCAAAATTGAAAATGAAAAAAAGCAATTAGCCTTGATAGAACGGCAATATGATCTCTCATAATCAATTAAAATTTAATTTGAACAGAAGAAAATGAATTTATAACGAATTTTAATGTTTTATTTACTGATCTACTGCGTTACTATTATTTACCTGTCTTCTTTCAAAAAAGAAGAAGCTATATATAATAACATTTGGATGTGATGATGCATCAAATTGATGCAAGGGTGGATGACTCAGTAGGTCCATGTATGGACTAATTATGTTCCTCATAGGGAGAATGGGAGTGGACATTTATATGGGCTTCGTGTGATTCGAAGCCAACAACTATGTATTGCAAGAAAGTCCTATGTATACCTATGTATACCTAATGAAAGCCAACAAGAGCCTCTTAATACTTATCTGCCTAAACCAAGCATGATTCAAGAATCAATCAATTACCAGCAAAATAAGACACGGCTTAGCCAAAAAAGGTGAGCGCCTAGCGCGAGCCTTATTGAAAACGGCCTAGTTAACGAGCAATCTTTCTAAAGCAAGAAGCAAAGGCGCAACAGCTGCACGAAGTTGCTTCTAAGGGCATATCTTTTTTCTTGCTCGTTAACGCTTGACTAATAAGATAGAAGGAGTCTTTCTTGCTTGTTTGGTAAAGTCAAGCTTTGATAGTAGGGTTGGGATGGCTTGCTGGGGCTGTAGCTTATCTAAATTTAGTATCATATCATTTCCAAAGAAAGAGAGTATGCTAAAATAGGTTTTCTTCTAGGAATAAAGCACTATGTAAGAAGGTAGTCTGCCCTCCATACTGAGCTAAGGTCCACACTATAGATTAGCTATAGTAGCTATAATAAGAGAACAGGAAAATTAGATCGATCAGTTCTTCTTGCTTTTCTCTTGCTAGGCGGAAAGAGAAGAAAGACTATTGTGATTTTCACTTCCTTACTGTTCTCTTAATGGAATATGTACTAACACTTCTTGCTTCCATACACTCAAAATGCTTACTTGCTTTTAGCTAAGTACCCTCACAGTTGCATACAATAGGAAAAGAAGTTTGAGAAGTTTCTCATCATTTTGGGCCCTTAAATTTTTAAAAGAAAAGATACTAAATAAAGGACTCCCTTATTATCAACTAGTTAATTTGTCCGCGTTTTGCACGAAAATAAAACATGTTATTGCATTTAAAAATATATAGTAAAATATTTCAAAACATCTTACTTGTTCTTTCTGATTCTTCAAATTCTAATAGATTAATATAGGTGAAACTATTTTTTATTTTTTTTAATAAGCATGTAAAGTAAGAAAAGAATCAAAAATTTTGTTCTCTTTAATTTATAGAAATAAATATTTGAATAGTTCGTTGAAGAATCTTCTTATTGAATGAGAAAGTTTCTAATATATACATTATCGTTATTCTAAAAGGTCAGATACGAAGTGTATTCTATTTTTGGAACAACGTCAAAGTTTCTTTTGTTTAAGAAAGCAAAAATATTAACCCGGAATATGAGATGTGAAATATGCTGCAAATAAAACCTAACTCCATCAAACGGAATATGAACCGGTTCCTTTTCCTTAAATTAAGTACATATCAATTTTTATACTATTGTTTTATTAAGAAAGTTAAATTAGCTTCTAAGCAACACCATTTAGCATTCGCATTCCTAATCGGGAAAGGGACGAGAAATGTACCTAAAAATCAAAAAGAAAAGATAAGATTAGAAAAGGCAAGTACACAAGGATAATTTCTAAATTTATTTCAGGAAATGAAATTTTTAAGATTAAAAAATTTGACAAAAAAACAAAAACAAAAACAAATTCTAGGACATGTATTGGAAAATTAGTGATATCTCAAAAGGTAACGTTCGTCTTGACTTGAAAATCTTTTCTCTTTGAAAAATCATTACATTTACTTATTATTTAGTAAGTTATTTCACAATTATAGAGTCAAACGTTAACTAGCCGTTGGAGTAACGCCTATATAATCATGGTCTTTGGAGAGATAAAGACACACTTTCTAACATAGCTTTCTAATAAACTTTCTGAATCATTTTTTCCTCTTACATGCTGGGTTTCTTTCTTGAGTTTTCTGCTAGTTCTGTTCCCAGTTTAGTAACTGGAAAAACTTGTTGAATCTTGGGGGATACGCCTAATTTAATATATCATTATGTGAGCGAAATATCATTAAGGACAGTATCCTTAACACGCCTCAAGCTAATTCTTATTCTCCATAACCAATATTTTTCCAACAAAAAGTAAATGGCACCTAATACATAACAATGATTGAAGACGCGGGTGAGAAAGTGTGATTGATCTTGTAAATCGACAGAGTCATGGGTAAGTGTTGAACTTTGTAATCATATGAATTTAACAACACATATGACATATAGGCACTAACAGGATCATTGATATCGGGTTTATCTATGCATTTATTATTACTCTCACATTCGTGAGGCAACTCTTTGACGATTATAACTATATCATATGCAGATTAGTATTTTAAATCGGAAAAAACCTTAATATAACATATAACTACAAAATAAAAAATGAAAGAGACAAAGAGCAAAATAATTACCTTGAGAGCTTGGAACGTAATATCCAAGCTAAACTTCAAAGCTAGCTAACCACAGAGTCAACAAAATAATAGATAAATAATAGTGGCGCAAACTAATTTTATCATTACTCGTAAATTCAAACATAAATTCTTGAAGAAAAAAAAAGAGTAGACACCTCTTGTTGCTCTTCATTTGCTCTTCGAGTTTCTTCACTATCAAATTATCATACTTATGGATCTACATCTTCAAAACTTTTATCATTCTTAAAATATATTATCATTATCATACAGTAGTAATTGACCATAATTGTGGAATAGGGAAGGTTGTAACAGTCCGTAACGTTCATTGTTGGGACCGTTTCTTTCATTAATGGGTGGATATTTATTATATAAAAAAAATAGCACACAAATATGGGAAAAGGAATAAAAGTCAAAAAAAGGAGAAAATAGATAGATACGATCATTGGCCAAAAAAATGTGCCAACTCATATCCTATTGTCCCAACTTTATATATATATATAGAGAGAGAGTCTAGTCTCCAGCCTACCGTCTTGATGGACTGCTACTTTGAAGTTGGACTCATTCAAGTTTGGAGATTTCGAGCCTAGCTAGCCACCTTATCAACTTGGCCGTCGGGGCTATTAATTAGCTCAAGATCGCTCCTATTTGTTAGACTTGTATTTTCAATTTGAAATATCAATACCTCTCAATGATTTCCAGCTCATTTACTCAGTAAAACTCTGTTCCTTGAATTTGGGATTCACGAAAATAGTTCATATGCTATTTTTTCTAAATACAGTTCATGACCTGTATGTTAATATTCCATAGTCATCTAGCTCCAACCAAAGTTGACTGTTTACACTGTCGCGTCATCTAAATGATGAAGTGATAAATTATAACAACTGCCTATAATAAGTAGAGTTGTCTGAAAAATAGATTAATAATTTGCTACAACATATTAAATCACAATAATAATGTAAAATTTCTTTACACTTTTAGTATATTTATATTATTTGTTAATCCCTAAATGAGCATTGAAAAAACATTTCATGATCTATAATCTCCCCAGCAAGCTCAACATTGCAGATAAGTTTTTGGTTAGATTGTGGTCATTTGTCGGATAAGGATAAAGTAAGCCAGATTGAGCATTGATTTTGGCATATTTAAGTGAAAGAATCCAAAAATAACAAATAACAAGCCAACCAACCATTACTATTGTTTTTAATTAAACTCTTTTTGATACTAATGTTGATCTGCGGAGGCTGTTGGATCGACATTCCCATGTTAGATGCTAAGCAAAGAAAGTGACTTGTTAAAAGATGAGTTTGTTTTTTATCTCCTTATTGTAATAAATGGCCCCTCAACTGTTGGCGAAATGGCTTAAAGCTTGCACAAGAAATAATGTTAAGATGCAAATTGCCATAATAATGCGGAACATAATATGAGTACCAGAGAGCTGTTGATTTAATGTTGACACTATTTTAAGGCGAAATACATTAAAAATAATATTCTCAAAATGTGAGCTCTACCAAGAGTTTTATATGCAACAATAATGAAAGACAGAAAATAAGAGGTCTAAAATAGTTGATATGTTCGTATCGAACTGTATACTGAAATGAAAAACATCAGTGTATATTTTCTCACATCCTGATCCTCTAACAAGCTAAGAGTTCACAACAAACTTCAAGATTTTGTCTAGTTGATGTAGCTATAAAATGTCATATATGACGTAATAAAGCCTTCTAAGTTTTTCGAAATCGTATTTTTTCTATATAATAACTTATTTTCTTCATTAGCTCGGATCAATGGAGATTCATAACATATATATAGCGGTCCCATGCTTCTCAATTTCTTTGTCATACTTTTAATTAATTTCGATTAGTCCATAAATGCCTGAATCATTTCCGTACCGAGCAAATCTACAATCTTTAATTTAGAAAGTTTAATTGCGATATACTACATCAGTACTCCATATCTATTTTGAATTAGATTTAACATGTTAAATCACTTCACGCAACTTGTAACTGCTTCCTGAACGTATGTTTGCCAAACGAAAAATCGTAATTACTCATTCAAACTGTTTAATATTAATGTTTCCACTAATAGTTAATTAGGTCTTAGACCGAAGGTGAATTTTTATACTCTCAGACCACATAAAAAATAACTATAAGTAACGTGTATAAATTGTGGAATCAATAACATGAAAACAAGACAGATTATGATATAAAATAACTTACACCTTCAATTTTATATATATGTATTGAATTTTTTTTTAACTGTTTAGTATTGTGGGACCATCTCTAACTCATGTTCTGAACCATTCAGATGCAAGTCATCCTCGATGAAGTTAAGGAGACTTAGTAAGAAGGTTCTCTTACTCTGCCCCTAACAACGTTGAACTTCGAATCTAGCTTATAATTCAATGCTTACTAGTTTACTAATTTGTTGGGTTATATATGAATCATCTGTAACAAATTAAATAACAAATGCGGTATCAGGCGGACTTGCATAATACATCATGTGAAAAAATGTTTACCGATTCGCAGCCAATCGTCAAAATGATGTGAAATATTTGGAAAATGTAATTTGGTTAAAGGGGCATATATAAGGACCAATATATGTGCAGTAATGTCAAACAGCTATTAATTTATGTTCAGGTGTCATATTCATCCTATAACATATTGTTGGTATAAGTCTTTTCGAGCCGTTTTAAAGGTCAAAATCAATTAGGTCAAATGCCATTGTTCAACTACTCTCGAGCTAATTGGTTTTTGGCGTTTTTTTTTGTGTGTGTGTGTGTGTTGGGGGGGAGGGGTTATGGGGACCATTTGATTGAGGTGCTTGACTAACACTTAAAATTTAGCGTTATACTTCATAAAAATGAAATCGTATTATAATGTCATATTACTAATTTAATTTGAGAATGTATTCAAATTCATTTAGAAAGAGGAGAGACTACATTATTATAAAAGCATAAATACAATATTAATATACCAAAATAGCCCTAAAATATTAAACGAAAGAACCCATAGGAAAAAAATATAACTGCAATAACTTATTTTTTAGACTACAATACCTTCAATGCTAATTTTTAATATTTAAGATTTTAAAATTAATAAATTTGTCTATTAAATTCTTATTAAAAATATGTAGGAAGGTTTAATGAAATGAATTTCATCAGGATCCTCCTCATAATGTCCAATACCAAAAAAAATAAAAGTAATATTAAATGGACTGCATAAAAAGTTGACATCAAGAAAACAAATACCCCCATGATAATATATTTTTATATTATATTTAAACTATTTTTCTACTTAAATACTATTATTTTATTAATTTTCATGTAATATTAAAAAAATATTCAATTAGTAAACAACAATTAAAAAAAATTAACGAATATAAATGTGTGAGAAAGAGAAAAAAATGATCGGTAAGAGTCAATACCACTAATGATTCTACAGACATAAAGATTTAAAAGTTAAATGTCAGATCAATCTTTTACTCTTTGAAAATAAAATTTATGGTGAATAAAATTATAATTAAGATTAAATATTCAAAACAAGATAACTAATGTTATGATCTGAATCAACATAGAATAAATTATTTTTACACCTCCGTTACTCTTTAGGAGGCATCCGCCCCAGATAAACTATGTTAAAATCAAATAATTAAAATTTTTAATTAATTATTTAGCAAGAGAATCCAATTCAATTATTTTTTAAATTCATCACACGAGTAAACTTCTTATTCAAGTTTAAAAAATCTAAGGGTACACTAATTTATTCCATAAAAAGAGCGTTAGAACACAAAGTAAAAAGGTTAATATATTATTAAGAATCAAAATGAAGTGTCTGAGGAAACACAATCAATGTTAAATCCTAAACAAGAACAAGCTTTAAAGACTATATTTTAAAGAGTCGCTATAACATGATTATTCTTTGTAGATGCCTCCGCCGGAATCGTAATAATATTGCTATGTCATGTATTACTTGCAATTATCATATCAAGAGGCATGACACTGTTAGCAATAAAAATAAGTGGTGTACCAACGACGATTTTATTGTGAGGCCACCCACTTTAGATTTGATATACCTCTTCAAACAATTTAAATAAACATTACAAATATATCAAAACAGAACAATGATGCTAAATTTTAAGGAAAACAAAATCGATAATATAGGATGAAACACTTATGGCTAAGTATCAAACGAAGTTTTAGAGATATATTGGATATTAATGAACTATCTGGTGAAAAATTAATGATTTAAGAGGTAATTTATGTCAAGTATTATCATTAATTCCAAAATCGACAAAGCAGAGACTGTAAAAGTTAGCTTGCCAAAGTTGTACTTCTGATCTCAAATGAAAAATATTCAATTGACAAGAAATATAAAGTAAGAACATATTCAGTATTCAGTATCTTATTGCTTCGTGTCGGAAATGAATAAGAGCATCTAATAAAGATGATTGGGTTCTTCCTGAACACTTGGTTATCAATCACAATGGTAATAGTATGCATCTAATAAGAGAAATATTTCTATTATTAGATTAAAATGTAATTTGTGCAAATCGCATGATATAATTAAAAGGTTATGTTAGCTAGCATAAATGAATATGTTGATCCACTAAATAAAAAGTTGATTGCAAAATTTTATAGGAAAACAAAATATTTTTCTGCTTTTGACTCAACAAAAAATGATACCAAGAATTACAATCAAGAAGAATACTTAAATAATTTAATACCAAACGGCTTTCTACCATACCTGTTTGCTGTCAAGTTTATTATTTCTTATGTATGTTAGTGTCACCGTATATATAATAGACTAAGTTGATCTTCCATTGTATATAGGTTGAATATGAAGAAAAATATACCCGTCATGCTACTGAAAAACTTAATACGCTGATTAGCTTATATAATAGCAACATATGATATATAGAAGTTTTGAAATAACGGCATACATGCAAAAATTATGATACTGGTCAATGTGCTTCTAAGTATATTCTTATCTCTGAATTCAATTTTCTTCTTTCGAAACTAAGGAATATCCTTTTAAGTTTGTATGAAAATAATTTTTAGTATGTTTATGTTTTGCAAATATAATAAATAAAGTACAAGAACAAATCTCCTAAATATTGGACTATATTTACCACAATATATTTTTTTGCACGAACAACTGTATGTTGTACTTTCAAGAGGGATATCAAGATAGACAACAAGAGTGCTGGTTAAGGAAGAGCAACCAAATCATTAGGAAGAAATATACACAAAAAAATATTATCCACAAAAAAATGTTCGTTAAGATACCATCACATTAAATACTTTTAAACTATAATACATAATTATATAACTAACATGACAACATTGATCATTTGTGTAAGTTTTGATGATGCCCTTTTGTTTTCAATTCATGTATTATGCTAATGTAATAATATTTTTTGGCATTTAGATGGTTGTTGATTATTATCCATAAAAAAAATTTTATTAATTTTTTTTATTATTTCTTCATATAAATGAATATTTAAATCATCACGTGCCATTATAACGTGCAACGTGTGTGTATATATATATATATATATAATAATTTTAAAATATAATGAGTTTAATATTAAAAATATTAAAGATCAAACACGTCAAGTTAGAATCTATATCCCCTGATGGAAGAAGTCAAAACAAATACCAACTAGATATAAATATATAATTAGAACAAGTAAAGACATTGAACGCAAATGTTTTGACGGAAAACATGGTACGGTGTCCCGGAGAGGGAGAAGTCGGCCATCCAAGAAGGCTGCTACAGTAAAATCCCCGTTCTGTCACATGGATTATTTCGTGAGTGTCAATTAACCCAAAGTAAGAAACAGAATCAGATTCGTCGGCATTCGCACAGATAAAACAAAATGGATCAAGTGGTGAGATACATAACGTTAGCCTAAATTTCACTGCACCTTCCTCTTCTATCTTATATTAAAATAAAATTAAAAAGCATTTTACTAGGGTTAGCTACATAGTCATGTGTGGGGTCGGCGCCGGCCTTACACGCCCCCATTAGATTGTTGGATATGAAGTCTTTAATTAATTTTGACTTATTAAATGCATAATGCATTATACTTTTCCCAAACCCATGCCAAGCACGATACATGTTTGTACTACTTTATAAAATATTTTAATTCCATGTTCTCTTATTCTTTAGCTACTAATTAACTGAGGCTGCTATAGTTCCTAAAGTCAAATCTCAGCTCAATGTTTTTAAAACGTATTAAGATAAATTCAATGCCACGGCACACAAGTTGACTTCATTATCCAACCCTTTATATAAAGAGAGGTCTCCCCTTCACTTCTCCTCGCATCAAGTCCTTAAATTCTCTTCATCTTTCTGTCTAATAGATACCGGTCAAAAACCTGAAGAAAAATCTAGCAGAAAATAAAATGATCAGCTTAATATATGGTTCATCTCATATTTCCACAATAACCATTATCTTCTATACTTGTGTATGGATTCCGTTCCTTCAACTAAAGAAAACTATTCTTAAGATGGTGAAGTTTATTAGAGTTTATATATATTTGCAACCATGTAAAGACGATCTTGTTGAGGAATCAGACTGCGGGTTGATTCTGCCTGCAAGTAGGTTTCTTGATTTAGATATGACAAATTCTTGCCACGGTGAAGTTGAGGAAACTTGTTCTATTTGTTTAGTTGAGTTCCAGAAAGAAGATGTTGTCTGTCAATTACCCAGATGCAAGCACGTGTTTCACATGGACTGTATAGAGAAATGGTTAGAAAGGTGCCAATTCACTTGCCCTCTCTGTCGGTCTTTGCTAATCCATCGCACTGCTCCATCTCCATGCAAATAGTAGCTCTAATTATTACTTTTCGCTCTTCTTATGAGAGTTTCATTAGTAGTTAATCCTTTTATTCCTTTAGCCAATTGGTTAAAGAACTGAAGTAGAGGACGTGCACATATATATGGTGGATGTACCATTTTTTGGCACTAGGTTTAATACCTTTAGTCGTCTTTGGACTACTGTTAATTACCCCTTTTTAATTTTAATCTTAATGTGAATACAAACATAAATTTTGCATCATTGTATGAACTTTCTCGTTTTATGCTATTAAATTTTCAGTCTGGTTTATTGGCGTCTGGCTAGTTTAGAGAGAGAAAAATATAAGGGGATTATTAACATTTATGACAGACTGATCATCAGCAGCCAACGAATCACCCCGCTTCAATTTTAATTGGTGAAAATGCCTCAAATATTGAAATTTGTGAATAATATTTCACTCAGAAGTCATACCTCTTGATTCTTGAAAGCTATTATGTCACAAACATCCCCAAAGAACATTCCATGCCAGTATAATTAAGTGCCTAAAAATGAGCAGTATTTGTTATAATTTAGTTTTTCATAAGTATTTACAGACTTAAATGAAGAGAAAACAAAAGAAAAGGAGGATACAAACCACAGGGGAAAAAAAATCAATGTCGTCGGATAGTTTAATCTTTATATTTAATACATACTCCATATATTACAAGTAATGTCGTCTAAATGGCAGAAGAGCTGTCAAATGCTAAATTCTAGTGCATAAGACCAAATAGATTGAGAATACTTTGATGGTCAATTCAAAATGATGTGCTAATATTGATTATAAAGTCAATTTATGGAACAGGAATAAATGCAGAAGTTGAAATTGTCAATCAACTAAGAAACTAATAATTATTTTAACCATGTTAGACGATGTAATGATAAGAAGTTGTCACACTTGCAGCTTAAATACGTTCTTTTTAATTTGATCCACAACAATCATGGTTCAGTATACTTATTAAAGAAAATATAATACAAAGCTAATAAGGGCAGATTTGTAGCTTCACCCTGTTAGTTAGTTATCACTACTAGAAAATGGCAGATTTCCGACGGCCAAAACGGTCGGAAATCATGTATTTCCGACTGTTTTCCAACCGAAATTGGTCGGTCGGAAAACGATTTCCGACCGAATCAATCGGTGATTTCTGACAGATTCGGTCGAAAATTTTAAAAGGTCAAACAAATAAAATTAATAATTAAAAATACGGAGAAAAAAAATATGTCGGAAACTAATAATTAAAAATTATATTATATTTAATTTCCGACGGAATCCATCGAAAATTTGTGAATATATATTTTGTTTTTAACATTTCCGACCAAATCAATCGGAAATTAATAATTAAAAATTAAATTTCATTTAGTTTCCGACGGAATCCGTCGAAACTGTTTGAATATTAAATTTTTTAAAAAACATTTGGTCGGAAAACTGTGAATCTATGGTTAAATTTGGGCAGTTGTCCGACAGTTTCCGTTGGAATTTTGTGTAAAACTGGGCAGAACTCTGCCCACTTTCGAGCTACACCACCTGTCAAACTAGTACAAATAAAAAATAGCAACCAACATAAATTATCAACAATCTAAACCAACCATACATTAATACCAACAATACCAATCATTAAACCTAACAATTTTGGGCATAAAAACATCCAAATAGTAGCCCACATTCAAGTTTAAAAGCAATACATAAAGTTGTCTCTCACAATCAAGTTTACCAATCAACCAAAACATCACAACTAAACTACTACACATCAGATTCAGTTTGTTCATCATCAGATAAATCATGCCCATGTTTACTCATGAATTTATGCATCTTGGCAATTGTTCCGTTTTGGGAGTCCAGTCGTTGCTTCAATTCACGGATCTCGTTTCTCATATCTTCCATCTGTTCTTGATTTTGAGGAGAAGAATTGGCTAAGAGTGGGTTTGGAAGACCTGTAGGTCGACATACTCCTAGTCTGAAGACTCTGCCTTTGTTTACTCCGCCCGCTGCCTGTATCCACAATGAAGCCATATCATCAGGTGTTGGTTGAGTTGAAGGAGGCTGAGTTTGTAGCCATTCTTCCAACCTTTTATGATAATCTTCCTGAAATGAGAAACATAATTATCATGTAAACAAACTAATATTAATAAATCAAGCAATATTCTATATTATGATATCCTACTAAATGTTACATAATCCTGTGCATCCCGCACAATTGTTCTTGGAGACTCGGAGTATTTAAATATTTGAGATTCCACTATTAAACATTTATATTGCAAAAGAACTCTAAAAGATGTGTGAGAAAGCCTTAGTTTCTGCAAATCCATCAATCACATCCTTAGGAAACCTTCAACAGGTATAAAATCCTGCATTAGTGTCATTAGTCTTGTTGCCGTGGTTCATTATCAGCAGTTCCTCATTGAATATTTGCTGTTACTGTAGGCATACGTGTACTCTTCAGAGATAGAGGATTGTGCAGCTTTCCTGTCAAATAATGACTGGAAATCTGCTGCAAGAGTAATGTTCAACAACATGCATTATAATTTGCCTCCTCGGTCCATTAGCATCCTTCCTGACTACAGAAATGTAGTCTTCAACACATCCAAAGTACGTGCTACACCTGCTCGGAAACTTGTGTGCATTTAATAATACTTTTTAGCTGCTTTAGCTTCTTCTAAAAGTTTTGAGTTCCTATACATTACTTGCAAAAGAACTCTGATAGAAAGGACTTAACTGCTTCCAAATTCTACGTGCAGGTTGGAGTTCAAACATCAAAGATGGAAATGCTACTAACTAATTCAGAGATGCTATCTTGGGAGAGTTACAATGAAGATATATCCGCACTGGATGACAGCTCATCAATTAGATCTTTTGATCTGTTGGAACTAATAAATGTTACCAGAGATACAAGTGACTATTTGTGGTACATAACTAGGTGAGTTTAGTATGATATCCGTGCTTTTGAACCCGTCTCCTCATTTTAGCAATATCTTATATTGTTGCTTATCATGTAAACAAACTAATATTAATAAACCATAAATAATTATGAAGTTAGAATTTTACATGTGTGTCTGACGCACACGTCTCCACCCAGTCTCCTCTTGTACCATCCTTTATCTTTTTCTTATGCAACTCCTCAAAGACCTCTGCATCACTCATATCTCGCCCTCTTTCCTTTTCCTTCATAAGAAAAAGTATGAGTTAGACATTACAAACGTAAAATCTACATGTAATACTAAGAAAACTTTTATAAGTAATTACCATTCTTAGTCTATGGGCCTCAAAAGTAATCGAACCTCCTGTGTGCAACGAGCCACCTTTATTAGAGGCACGGTTCGCCTTTGCTTGTTCACTCTTTGCCTTCCATTCTAGGGTATTCCATATCTCAAGAAGTTTATCCCAAGCATCTTTTCTTATCCGGCATTTCACCGGCAGTCCGAGCAGCACACAAAGTATCTTTAATCCTTATACGAACTTTCTTCTCGAAAATAATATTTATTGCATTTTGATTCTGAGGATGCCATGTACGCAGTGTCTGCAATATAAAAAACTAACATTAGATAAAGACGATAATTATTAAATAAATAAAATTAATTTTTACCTTAAATTGATTCCACATTTTCTCTCTGATGTTGTACGGTATCTTTTTCCAAGAAGTCCACGACTCATGATAAAATGGCTTAATAGAATTTGTAATCAAACGTGTAGTCTGAAAGGATGACAACAGTACATTCAAAACATATATATTAGTATAAGAACCTTCTTACCCATTCTTGTAGCGGACGATTATCAATCGATTATAACTATCAAATTGTACATCCCCTTCAAGATTATGCTTGCGTCTCCTTGATGGTGCAGAAGCAACACTAGATGTAGCTGGGCGAGAGCCTTCAATATCTAACCTAGATATGCTGGGAATGGATGATGACGATGGACTGGAAGATGATGGAGCAACAAAAGACGAACCATCATGCTGAATACCATGAAAGCCTGAGGATGCAGCAGTTGATGGGCCAGTATGCTGACTACCATGAAAGCTCAGAAATGCAGCAGCTGGTGTGCCAGTATGCTGACTACCATGAAAGCTCGGGGTGCAGCAACTGGTGTGCCAGTATGTTGACTACCACGAAAGCCCGGGGGTGCATCAGCTGGTGAGCCAATATGCTGACTACCATAAAAGCTCGGGGGTGCAACAACTGGTGAGCCAGTATGCTGACTACCATAAAAGATCGAGGGTGCAGCAGCTGGTAAGCCACCATGCTGACTACTATAAAAGCCCGGTGAAGATGATGGTATAGAAGGTGTAGGTACAAAGTTAAAAACGGTGTTACTTTGACTGTCTTTGGCAGGCATAGAATAATACTGAACTGAATTATTATATGGAGGGGGGATAGTGAACATGGTAGATGGCAATGAAGTCGACTTAGGAGGATGAGGAAGAGGATGACTTATATTTGGCATAGTTGAAGAAGTTGGAACATATTGTTTTTTCTTCTTAAATTTCATCTTTTCCTTCCACTTAGATGCCATATCTGTAATATAATCATAATAAAGTACAAAACAAAAAATACCATTCAATTATCATCATATCAAATGTTTAACAATATTATCATCATCTCACAGATATGGAAGTTGCAGACAAATTTATGTTTTCGTAGAATGAAAGCACAAAGAATAGAAGCTATTGTTTAACCAAATAATTAGACCCTTTGACTAAAGCTTATTTTTAAGATGAATACGGGTTACTGATAATCAAGATAATGGGAAAAATGAATAATAGACAATATTGCAGAAATAAAATATTGACGTTGATCGTATTCGAGAATCAGATGCTTTTACAAGTTGTATTCCCCTCCCGTATATAAGAGATTCTTACAACGTACGACTCTTGCTATGGTTACTCATTAATGACTAATTATGACATTAATGAGGCATTACAAAGGATAACGGTAATTGAGGTTCAGTTACATAACGTTCGAGTAATCAATTGTGGGTCCCTGAACCTGCTCGTAGCTTTGTCTAGATTCATTCTGACCGTGCCTTTCTCACATTTTGATCAAGTTTAGTTTCCCGTGGCTGATAAGTTCGTGGGTTTACTGAACTGTGCCTCTTTGTACTGTATCTCTTCAAGGAGTCACGTCCATCTGTCGCATTTTCCTGTGTCCACGTGACTGGCTGAGTTGTCAAAAGTTGGCTTACGTGTGAAACTCTTTTTTACCAATACAGATAGTCCCCCCACTTACAAAGAGGCATATTATGTTTCTCCATAAGAAGCTTTTAACTTCCTTTTCTCGCACCTGTTTGAACGCTTCTGCCTCTACCCATTTTGTGAAATAGTCGGTTAGTACGAGTAAAAACCGTACCTGCCTTTTAGCTGTGGGAAGAGGTCCTACTCTGTCCGTACCCCATTTCATGAAAGGCCATGGGGATTTTATTGGATGTAATAATTCCGCTGGTCGATGCATGTTATTGGCAAACCTTTGGCATCTGTCACATTTGGATACGAAATTCTCAACTTCTTCTTCCATCTTAGTCATATAGTATCCGGCTCTGATTAGTGTTTTCACTAAGGATCTCGCCCCTGAGTGATTTTCACAGTGTTCTTCGTGGACTTCTTTCATCACAAATTCATTTGGTTAGGTGCAAGGCATTTAGCTAGGGGTCCTCCGAACATCTTGCGATAAAGTAAGTTGCGAATAAGGCAGTACCATGCAGCTTTGCAGCGTAGTGCTTGAGCCGCTTTCCTGTCTTCAGGTACGGTTCCATTCTGCAAAAAATTAAGAATTTCGTTTCTCTAGTCCCAGGTTAGTTTGTTGAAAGTTACCTCATTCCTATCCTGCTCTATTATTGAATGAAATAGTTGAACGACAATTGTATTGTCTTTGTTCGTTACTTCC
>ML367446.1:0-16824 GCA_005239505.1 Nicotiana paniculata | reverse complement strand
CCCCCCACCACGGAATTTTCTTTTTTAAAATATATTTTCAGTTTTACTTTTTTCATCTTTCGGATTACAGGTTCGAAATTTTACAAGCTCCAAAATTATGAGTTCGGAGGTTTATGTGTTTTGAAGTTTACGGTTCGAAATTCACGATTTCGAAAGTTTAGCGGTTCAGAAGTTTATGAAATTTGCAGGTTCTGAAGGTTGTTAGTTCGAAAGTTTATGGCTTTATGTTTATTGTATCTAAATTATTTATGAATACTCTTGAGAAAATAATTTCCTTAATTTACGTAGCAAACACCGGGCAATGAATAAGATTACTACTTATTTTTCAAAAAAATATTTTTTTAAAAAATATTTTCTACGAAAAACATTTTATGTTATACCAAACACACCCTAAAGCTCGATAGATTAATTCATCGTTTGTCTTTTGTAAAATTGCTTATATTGCATCGTTTTCAAAGGCAAATCAAATACTGTATATGATTGCAAAAACAAAAAGTAAAAGTAAAAGCAAAGTTTGTTAATGTTGGAGTTGGACTACTTCTTTTCACGGAAAAGAATATAATGACTATTCTCTTCGTCCCAATGTTAAGAACAAAACTTCTCAATGTTAATAGCAAATTCGAACATAAAATTTAAATATTTAAATACTACAAAATTACTATAAGTTACAATAATTAATAATTAAATATATTTAAAACACCTATAAAAAATCGCAATAAAAAAAAAACAATTTAACCGTCTCTGTCTCAAGACTCAACTTTATAGCAGAGAGCACTTGGGTAAAGTGTGTAATAATTAGGAGTATGATGCTTACTAATGAGGAAAAGCAGCACTCACGGAGGAAAAAAGTTGTAATGTTTGAAATGATGTAAAAAGAGTGTATTGTTGAGCTGGAAGTTCTACCTTATACACCAGACAGACAAGGAGAAATATATACTATTTAATTGGGGTAAAAGATGAGGATTTTTCCTTTAGATATATTTACTTTTAAATCTTTGCATGTGAATTTTGATAGATCAAGACATCTCTCTTTATACGTAAGTGGACAATTAGCAACTATGCAATAATACTGAGAAAGTAGTTAATTTGAAACATGGCTTTTATATTGTATCGTATTGTTATTTTAAATATCATGTTTGATTTGATTGTTACTTAAATTTTATTATATTGTATTGTTAAATTACCACTTTATGTAATGACCGATTTGGTGTGGTTGTGTCGTTATCTTGTCTTTTTCTTTTATCGCACCCATCAATATTATTAAATTATTTTATTTTATTATTTACCCTGCCTTTTTATATAATAAATTTTGCTCTATATCATAATTTTTCTTTATATATAACATTGCAAGTTTATTCTTCATATTGCCGGTGCGTGATATCATGAAACAACGTCAAACGATACCATCTATCCAAATATTGTATTCATCAAAACATACAGTATAATACAATACGATATGATACATTATGAAACGAAGTGCAACAACCATCCAAACAAGTTGTTAGTCTACGAGCACTAGTGTGACAACTATGTTATGATGGTAAATTTAACGTTCAATAATTTTTTTTTTCAAGTCCACAGATTCATGTGCTTATGAGCGGTGGATTCAGGATTTAAATTTTATGAGTTCAGATTCTTATTTTTTATCACATCTCATCTAATTTAATGGGTTCAAAATTTATTATTTGTATATAGTTAATATTTTTTGGGCAAAAATATAGAGCATGATCAAAAGCTATGTGTTTAATTGCTTTTATACTGCGTACGCCTCTGATAAGTAGGGAGAACAAATGGGTGGGGCGATTAAAAAATGAGTAATGCAAAAACGGATAAAATATCTGTCCCGCCTCATATCTAATACAGATAAAAATGGGTTAATCGGTGGATAATATGAATATCCATATTATCCCATGACTTCTTAAATATAATCACTTTTGAGAGAAGTCCTAGTCTCCAACTCAAGCAACCGGAATCTGGGTCTTTGCAAATATAAAAGTTAAATCATTAATTATTCATTTTTTAAGTGGATAATATAAATTTTATCCATAGTTAACTCATTTAAAAAAAATATTATTCTACTTAATTTTTAGTGAATAATATGAATGGGTACTGAACTTTTAATTGATTTTGCAACATCCAAATCATATTTGCCCCTCCCTCCCCTCTCCCTCCACCAAAAGAATAAATAAAGAAATTGGGATAATTGACATTTGATAGTGCCATATCAACGCGCTTGAATAGAACTATTCATATTATATATGTTAAAAATCAGTGGAATTTTGCTACTACGTATTCAAAGGAGTCAACTTCAAGTCGTTATCCCACTTTTTTTATTTCTAAACGTCTTGCAACTAAGGCGAACTAGAGTATCGAGAACGAGTTCGGTTAAAATCAGTAATTTTAGTTCGAATTTTGTATTTATCTTAACAAAATTTATTAAATATGTATAAATTATTAATTTAAAATTTAGTAACTTAAAATGATTAAAATTTTAAACCCATAATTTTAAAATCTTCGCTCCGCCTCTCCTGCAAGGAAAGAAATGAACACATGCGACATAAGTTATTTATTGAAATTGAAATCCATTACAAGTCTGATGCAGGAGTGATAAAGAGGTTCTCTCTTTTCCCCTTTTTAGGAGTGAGTTTTCTTTTTGTATCTTTAAAAAATCTATACGAGTGAGGTTCTCACTTCTCGTCAAGAAAAAATCTAAAAAAATTTATTTGAGTTTTTTTCTTCTAATTTACGATTATTTCCACTAAATTCTAATTGACGACTTGAACCGATGAGTTTCGTATAGTCACCTTTGGACCAACAAGAGTTTTATTTTATTCTCTAAATTATAGTTAAAGGAAAAAAAGAGTAAAAAAGAAGAAGAGGACGTAAGATTACCTAACTCAACCTCAAGGGTGTAAATTACCTTATTGTAGGTGGTGTTAAAAAATGTGAAAGGCCAGTATGACATTTTCCAATTTGTCAACTTATAAAGCAGAAATATAAGATAAAAACTAAATTGATGCATGTTGGGAATTGATTACATATGCTGCGGCGACGAGGTGTAAGAGGTTGGCTTGGAGAGCCTAAGGAGAGGTAAATGTAGGTCAAAGAAGTATTGAGAAGAGGTGATTAAGCAAGATATAACGTTGTTCCAGCTTACTGAGGACATGACCATGAATAAAAAGGAGTGGAGACTGAGAATTAAGGTAAAGGGTTAGAATATGTCGACTAGTGTTGTCCTTGTCTATGACAGTAGCTTTAGTACACGAGTTAGTATTATTTATGTATTTTCGTATTCTTTGACTTCCGTGATTACTTGTCGTCGCTTTAAACCGGTCTTTTGATTGCAATACTCAGTTTTAGTTTTGTATCTTTGTATCTTGCTTCGATTTCTAATTGGTGTGCTTGCTGATGCTTTTCCTTTTATCTTTAATTTTCTAAGCTGAGGGTCTTTCAAAAACAACCTCTTTGTCTTCTTGTAGGTAAATGTATGATCTACGACTCTACATACATACTATCCTTTTTAGGCCTCATTTATAAAATTACACTAAGTATGTTATTATTGTCGTCGTCGTCCTCGATGAAAAGTTGGTTGTGCATTTCCGATATTAGTTTTTATCGGGGAAAAGGTACGGAAAAAAAACTAATATAATATAGAATAGTATAAAAAGTAAGACAAAGAATGCACAACGCTTAAAGTAGGTACCAAAATACAATATACTCATATATTTAATGAATAAATAAAGCTGTTTTTCAATCATGAGTCATGATTGTATGTTATTCTATATTCGTTAAAAATAACTTTGAGAGAAAAGATGAAGCAATAATATTTCCTTTTTCATTAATTTTTTTTTCGTCTTATGCCTACCATAGTGATTAATATTGTTAGCAACGGGACTTTACTTTATAAATTAAGAGCTTTTGAGTACACTTTTGGGATGCAAATATTTAAATCTATAGACCTGTGGTAAAATTTATTTTAAAAGGCACCTATTACGACTATAATTCGAGAAAGTTCACAACAATAACAATTACAATAATAAATAAAAATAAAATAAAAAATTCAATAAAATTCCATAAGCGAAATATGAGAAGGGTAGTATATACACAAAATTTATCTTTAAATTGAGCAGGTAGAGAAATTATTTTCGATAAATCTTCGGCTCAGGCCAATAATAATAAATTTAAATTTTATTTTTGCTATTATTTATAGAGGCGGATTTAGGCTTTTTATGACATAGGTGCACCACTTAAGAGAAAAGTTAAATAATTCAGAACTCAACCAAGTGCACCATTTAGTATCTTTGGAACATAAGTACCAACATATAATGTTGGATAAATTTTTTATATATATATATATACCTAATTTGACAGAAAGACTATGAGTTTATGTAACCCAGGCTATAAGATCAGCCCCTGATTATTTGGGACACACGATTATACAAAGTAAAAAATATGTAATACGGCAGTCCGGTGTATTAAGCTCTCGCTATGCGCGGAATCCGAGAAATGGCAGGATCACACGGCTTCCTCGAACCCCGCAGTAAAAAATGTGTAATAGGTGTCTTTAAATTAAATACATTAAATATCATCCAACCAGAGTCAATCAAAATGTGTGTGCTTACTTCAATATGTAACTTTCCAGATTGGTTTTGCCGTAACTACCAATCAAGACCTTTCACAACCAAAGGGGTAAAAGAGTCAAAACAAAGCTTTTACGCCATTTGCCAGCCAAACTTTTGTCTCTCACGTATGCACAGTTTCAGTTGCTTTTATTTTTTCTTCATCACACCCACCATTTACACACACAGAGAAAAGCAAAAACCATAAAAATAAAAAAATAAAAAAAAGTCTTCCTTTCTCTCTCACACAATCACAGAGTAACAGTCCATCTCTGATTCCCATTGAAACCTTTTCTTTGGGGATCAGAGTTTAATTCTTCCATTTTTAGTCTTGTTTCTGTAAAGGTTGTGCATAATTTGGTTATTTTGTTAAATTTGATTTTCCAATGGGTGTTTCGGAGAAGGATAGTAGTAGGATGGAAGGGTGGTTATATCTTGTTCGTTCAAATCGGTTTGGACTTCAGTACTCACGAAAACGATACTTTATTCTTCAAGACCATTTCCTTCAGAGTTACAAATCTACACCAGTTTCTAATAACGAGGTACAATTATACTCTCTGTGTTCATATATTAAAATATATTATAATGACGGTGTTTTCTGATCAGTTTGCGTGTACCTCGAACTAATTCAACAAATGCTAACTGTTTGTTGGTAGATGTACATATTGGTAGTACTTTATTTCTTGTTTGGGAAGTGGGAATTTGTGATTTAGGAATTATGTTGTTTGTACCATGACAATGAGTTGATTTTGTTTGATGTGCTAATATTATCAATTTTAGAATTTCTCTATGTTGCTAGTTGTGTGGAAAGTGAGAGACTATATTTCAGTTTAATTGCTGGTTTAACCCAGAAGATATAGTTTATTCACTTCGATTGCGAAAGGACTTGCATTACGCTGGAGTAGGCTTGTATAGTAAAGGATGTTATAAACTAACTACGAAAATCCTGATGCTAATTTCTCAATTGCTCAGCATTAATTTGTGACTTGTGACTTTGGATACTATACCCCTCATTGCATATCCTAGTTTTTGTCCATATTCTGCATACGTTTGTTGTTTGAAATTCTTTTTATTTATGACTGTGGTATCTAGGCCAGCTTGCGTGCACCTTGGTTATTCATATCGGTAGGTAACGGGTAACTCTGCTTACCAAGACTTGGGCAGATTAGAAGATATCACCTCGTGTTTTTTACCTCGGGGATTTGAACCTGAGACCTCATAGTTCTCCTCCCACTTCATTGACTGCTAGGTCACACCCTTTGTTTGGAATTCTCAGGATTTAGTTTCTTAGGAGTGATACATATTACAGTGCTAACATTTTACTTTGTGATCAAAGAAAGAGGATTTTAGAGAAACTATTGCATTTTATGTTGATCCATACTGATATTCATCCTATTGGTTTGCTCTCTTTCAAATACTTCCTCTTGATTGCCAGCAAATCCTCTTGTTGGATATCATTTCCTAAGTGATCACTTTACTTGATTAGTGAGGGATAGTAAATTCCTGCAGCTTATGAGCTGAAAGTAATAATATTTTTGGAGCCCAAAAGTCTAGTTACTATGGTCGAATCTCTACCTAAAGCATGTGCTGAAGATACCACAGGCTCAATTGCACATATATCTTGATCAGTAAGTGTATCCATTCACTAGTCATCACTGAACTCCTATGGTGTCTAGAGAGTTGGTCTGCACCACAGACCTTGATCAGCGTCTGACTTCTTATTGATTGGGAGATATTTGGTAGTTGGTGTGAATTGGCTGTGCAATTTGTTGTATTATTGTATTTCAAGCGGTAGACTCTTATTCATGTGTGTTTTATTTGATATCTAACTGTTAGTGAGAGTGGTTGCTAGGCCGAATATGTTGTATGGGGTGGAGTATTGTCCAGTTAAGAGCTCTCATGCCCAGAAGTTGAAAGTAGCAGAAATGAGAATGCTGAGATGGATATGTGGGTATACTAGGAGGGATAAGATTATGAATGAAGATATTTCAGGACAAGGTGAGAGTAGCTCCCGTGGTGGACAAGATGCACGAATCGACGCTAAGATGGTTCGGGCATGTGAAAAAGGAGATGCCTAGATGCCCTAGTGAGAAGGTGTGAGAGGTTGGAAATAGTAGGTCCGAGAAGAGGTAGAGGTAGGCCAAAGAAGTATTGGGTAACAAAGGCGAAGCCAGGATTTCAAACTTATGGGTTCGAAATTCTAATCATTTAAGCTATTGGGTTCTAAATTAATAATATATTCAATAGATTTTGTTAAGACAAATACAGGGTTCGAACCAAAGTTACTGGGTTTAGCCAAACCTACTCCCAGCACTCTAGCTCCGCCCCTATTGGGGAAAGGTGATAAGGCAGGACGTGTCACACCTGCAACTTACCGAGGACATGACTCTTGATAGGAGGGTGTGAAGGTCGAGAATTAGAGTAGAGGGTTAGGAGATAGTCGCGTATCTTTTCGCCAGACCAGTAGTTTTAGCATTATTCCCCTATTTTTCCCATCCTTGGACTTTTATTACTACATGATATTTCTTTTGCTTCGGTTATTTTAATATCTTGTTAGTGATACTGTTTCTTTTATGGCTTTTCACTACCTCACTTCTTGTAAACACTGGTATGTGTGTGCTTGCTTGAGCCGAGGGTCTATAAGAAACTGCCTCTCAACCTTCACAAGGTAGGGGTAAGGCTGCATACGCACTATCCTCCCCAGACCCCATTTGTGGGTTTACACTGGGTATGTTGTTGTTGTTGTAACTGTCAGTGATAGATTCTGATATTAAAGGTTTCTGAGGTCATAAGTGGGAGATATGTCTGTTTGTGAAGTTCTTCTGCCTTTCACTTCTTGGAATTACACATTTGCCATATTACCAGGACTCATTGCAATGTGTCATCTTGACTCTTTTGTTAGGATCCTATTAGAAGTGCAGTTATTGATTCCTGCATTCGCGTAACAGACAATGGCAGAGAGAGCATTCAAAGAAAAGTATGTATCTTCACCCCAGTTTCACTTCACGGCAGAGACAATATTTGCTCTCGCTATATTATTCTGGTTATATACATTTGTTTCTTTACTGAGACTTTCTGCTGTTTTGCTTCTACATTTTCCAGGTCTTTTTCATTTTCACGCTTTATAACACCTCAAATCATAACGATCAGCTGAAGGTACGGAAATCATCTCCCTCCATTCAGTTTTTATTTTTATGGGTTGTTGGTGAATAAATGAAATTTATGAACAACATTTGTGAACAACAGTTGGGAGCAAGCAGTCCCGAGGAAGCTGCAAGGTGGATTCAGGCATTTCAGGAAGCAGCTTTAAAGGTACAGACTGGTCAATTTGAGCTGTTTTATTGTCTCTCGTTGGCAACTGACAATAACGAGTAAATCTAGGCAGACATGAACAGAGGAAATCAAGTGGATTTTCCAAGGAGTGATTCACACAGTTTGAGGTATATTTAGTTGGTGCATTACCCTTTTTCTTTGCTCAGGATATAGCATTTAAGTCATTCTGTTGCATTTTTTACTTGGCTGTATGATGGAGCATAGAGTTTAAGAAACAAAAAAAGAACTATGGCACATACCAAAAGTGCCAATATAAAAAGAAAGTACCCTTAGTTTAAACATGGCATGACATCTTTATGGCTATAAAACCATTGGGAAATTCAAATTTAAAAAGTTTGTAAATATCGAAAGGTGTAAATCTTTTTGGAACAAATCAAAAAGGAAAGAGTGCCATATAAAATGGAATAGAGGAATATAAGTTACTTATAGGGACAGTCGCTGGTTAATTTTCTCGTTGTGTAAAATCTAGTTTTAATTTAGCCTCCATCATAGGACTGTAGTTATCGTTATTACTATTTCCTTTACAGTTTTGTTTTTCTCGCAGGTTAAATTGTTCCAACAAATCTTATCGTCTGAATTCAATTGATTGGACTGTCTGTTCATCCTCAGTTGCAGATGCTATGACGTCTGATGTTGTTGCACCCTCGCCTTGGTCAATCTTTGGGTGTCAGAATGGTAGGTTTTGATTTTACAGCTGTGTTTGAGGATGGCGGGAATAACATTTCTAATTCCTACTTCGTAGACCAATCCACATCTTCTTAGGAAATTTTGGAACTATTTAATGTGAATTTATGAAGTATATGCAACTTAGTTGTCAAGTGGTCTATCTCCTCTCCTTTTGTTGACCTGAATCACTTGGGTATGCAGGTCTTAGGCTGTTTAAGGAAGCTAAAGATAGGGAATCTCTTGGAAAGGTAAGTTGATATTCTCCAGCTCCTGTGGGCTGTGGCAGTGAATAAATGAAACTAATGCTGCTGAACTTGTTCTATGCTTTGCAGTGGGATGATCACCCCGCTATAATGGCTGTTGGTGTAGTTGATGGAACTTCAGAGGCCATTTTTCAGACACTCATGTCACTTGGTCCTTCAAGATCGGAGTAAGTTGCTGCGAAGTCCACGGCAAAAGTATTTTATCCCCAGAAAAATAAAAAGAGAAGTCCATTGCAAAAGTCACCGTACTTTTAAGCGTTTTTATAGTGAAGAAGTCACTGCTAGTAAATGTTTTATCTGTATGCAGAAATTTGATTAAGATTTGGACTAAAGTAATTTACAAAACAGGTGCTAGTAGGCAGATACATTTTAGCCGGTCACCCATGTCTACTGCACTTCGAATGATTTTTCCCGGAGATGATTAATCAGGATTCAACTTGAGCAGAAATGAATTTTTGCCATAATTTTTTATTCAGGATGCAACTTGAGAACTGTAATATGAGTTTTCGATCATATGAGTCAACAATTCAGTAATAATGTTTGGGTAAAGTTAAAAGCTGGTACAGCTAAATGTTTAAGAATGAAGAAACTAATTTCGTCTGTATGATTCAAGTAATCTGAAAGCAATTTGTTTAAACTTTGGCGATTAAAACTATTGACAATCAGAATCTATTTATGTACTGATACTACAATACATTTAACACCAAGTACGCAAGAAAGTGAATCGAGAAATAGAAGTTTTTCACTTAACCTCAAATGTCCAAGAATAGAATTCATAAGCACAGAATATGTTATTCAACTTCCCATTGTCTGAGGAAACCATTATAGGCTCAAATGATGTTGAAGAAAGCAGTGCTTTTTGAATTGGGGATTGGAGATTGACATAGATAGTTGTGAGGAGAGAAGAACCAAAGAAACTGATGCGTCTTCTTAGTTTTCAAGGGATAAAAGCCCTAGATAATATGTTCAAGGTTAAACAACAAAAGAGGGTATTGAATGACTGTTTACAATTGTCACAAAGTACACTAATTCCAAAAAGAATTTCTTAAAGGCAGCTTATATAGCCTCCACGTGTAGAGAAATGGACAATAAATAGCCTTTTACAATTTGTCATCTGCAAGCTTATTAAACTGCAGTAGTATACTTCTCATCTTGTTGATTCTCTTATGTTGTGACCTAAAGATATTTTATTTTGTGTTGCAGGTGGGATTTCTGTTTCTACAAAGGCAGTGTGATTGAACATCTTGATGGTCACACTGATATAGTTCATAAGCTTCTAAATCGGGATTGGCTACCTTGGTATGGTTCATGTTTCAACTCTGAAAATAGTTTGTTGTTCCTCTGTTAGGGTTATAATTGACATAAGACGTCGCAGGGGTATGGGAAGAAGAGATCTTCTTTTGCAGCGTTATTGGAGAAGGGAGGATGATGGAACCTATGGTACTAACTCTATTGAGGGTTTCTCTATAGCTGCTTCTTAGAGAGCTAGATCCACCATAACCTATCGTTTCTTTCTTGCAGTTATTCTGTACCATTCAGTGTTTCACCAGAAGTGTCCACCTCAAAAGGGCTATATTCGTGCCTGCCTTAAAAGTAATGTATGCCTGTAGTGTAGAGCTGGTTCTTCATTATTGCTGTTATGAACCAGTTGCTTATTTGGATCATGGATGAACTACAAAATGACAAATTACTTACTTGAATGCCAGATTTACTAGTACATTATGCATGTTGACATAGATTTGTCGTTACATTGAATCAGCCATATGCTTTTACAACCATTTTATGCACAAGACTACTATAACAGATCTGCATGTTTTGGATGTACTTTACCATTCAATTGGGACTCTTACTAAATGGCATCCCCTAAATCCATGCAGGTGGAGGATATGTGATATCACCAGTTAATCAAGAGAAGAGGTCAGTAGTCAAGCATATGCTTGCTATTGACTGGAAATTCTGGAAGTCATATGTACGAACATCTGCAGCCAGATCTATAACAATACGCATGCTAGGGAGACTTGCTGGTGTGCTTTCTAAGTGATTTCTAGTTTTGTCAAGTTCATTAGTTGATTTGTCCAAGTTTGTATCCTATGACTGTTTACCAGACTCAACTAAACTATTTTCCACTGCATTTTTGTAGCTTTGAGGGAGCTTTTCAGTGCAAAAATAGGAAATTACTTGCCCTCTGATGTGTCAGGGGAGCTGGTCAAAAGCAAAAGACTGCGTCAAGTTGAAGAGGAAATTAAGCTTGAAGTGCAAACCCGGTTAGAAAATGGAAAGAATTTGGCAGATCCGGAGGAAGAAGTAGTTAAAACACCTTCAAGCTTGATGGGTTTAAACGATGCGGCAGATGAGTTCTTTGATGTCTCTGAGCCACTGGATTATGACCAATCAGAAAATGGTTGGCCTTCTGATTTTGGCCCAGAGACATACTCTCAGGTATTTACCTGTTTAAATTTTAAACCATAAGCTTAGGGAGTTGTTCTATAAATAGGTGGTATCCTAGAAAATCAGGAGTCTGCACGAGGCACGACTTCCATGATGAAATCATTTTGTCGGATTACCTTATAGTATTTAGTGAAAGTGACACTTTGGTCCAAATGAATCTCTACTTGAGTAGAGCTTCATGTTTGTTTCTGTGGTATTACAATAACTCAATTAGAGTCTCTAAACTGGTCTAAGGTATATAGACTGAATTAAGGATATATGAATATCCTGGGAACCTCCAAATCTTAGTAGCCAACGATGTTAATAAATCAACCTCATTTTCTCAACACCCACCCAAAAGAATCATTTTCCTACAGTATTATTTTATTTACCTCATCAAAACGTAAATCCTTTGTTATTCTTCCCATTTCTTTTAGTTTTATGCATATGTTTGTTCCTATTTCCTCATGTGTATGCTGGTTTTTGAGTTTACAGGATGCACGTCATCCCAAATTGTCAGGTGCTGCAGTTTTTGTGAGAAAGCTGCATGATCTTGCAGGCAAGTTTGATGTTTGTTGATATGTTAGGAAACTCGATTGACTTGCATGTTAAAGTTCTAAGGACTTAAGATTTCTTTTAATGCTGCAGTTCAGAAGAGGGGCTATGTAGATCTGCATGAGATGGCAAAGGAAGATACATCATCTTGTCACTATGGATCCACTCTTCCAAAAGATTCAACTTGTAGTTTGCCTTGCAGTTGGACTGAAACAGATCCTTCTACTTTTCTTATTCGTGGGTTGACCTACCTCGATGATCGTAAGAAGGTGAGGTCTCATTTGATTCAGCTTTCTCACTTAGCTTACCAAAAGCATGTTCTGGTTCAATTGTTGTGGTCCCCATCTCTTAATTGATTGATCTTGGCTTTCAGGATAGTTCCATTGTTTAGTGGACACATATAATTCTGTTTTTCTGTGGACTAAAGATTAAGGTCTGAGATGTCTGAGATTTGCTTTCTAATCATTACATGGAAACAGCATGCAGAACATGCTATACCACAACTCACAGCCAAATGTTAGTCAAGCTGCATTAAAGGAAACAGCATTACTTGTAAATCCTGCATGCTACTTGGCTAGGTGTCTGCTATGCTGGAGAGCATGTGAATTTCTGGTGTTCTTTTCTTTATTAATGTCAAAAGATTCTTAAGTTTGCTACTGTAATCAGAATCTAGATACTTCCTCGTGTTATTATTCTGTTTTATCGTTATGCCTCTCTTATACAGATTAAGGCAAAAGGCACCTTGATGCAAATGGTGGGTGCAGATTGGTTGAAGTCTGACAAACGGGAAGATGATCTAGGCGGTCGGCCTGGGGGCATTGTTCAGGTTTCTTCTGTTATGCAAAAAATGGAGTGATCATATTGTTTAATTTCTATGGGCCTACTGCTCACTATCTTTTCTCTGCAGAAATATGCAGCAAAGGGTGGTCCAGAATTCTTCTTCATTGTGCACATACAGGTATGACTTCTCTTGTTTCCTTCATATACTTTGATTTCCTATAAAGATGCCACCCAAATGCTTCATTTTGCGGTATATCACTTGTGTTCAGGTCCCAGGTACAACAACATATAGTCTTGCTCTCTACTATATGATGGATACCCCTTTAGAAGATTCACCTTTGCTGGAAAGTTTTGTCAAAGGAGATGATGCTTATAGAAACTCGAGGTTCAAGCTGATACCATACATATCCAAGGTTTGTTTTTTGCAGATTGGGACTGAACAAAATCTCTTTTCATATAAGGCTAACGTATTTTTCTCTAAGTTGCTTAGTCCATTTAGCACATCAACATTAATGTGCCATGTGCACTGGTCCATATCATTTTGCACTTCTCTTCTGTTGCATCTCAGCTATTAAGCATACTTTAGCTAGCTAGTGTGCTTAATTCTTAGCAAAACTGAATATTCTAGGTTTTCATAGAGATTTTAAAATTGATTAATTTATTTTGTGCAAATGATTATACCTAGAATAACAGTAATGAATATTAACATCAGTGAATCTTTCAATTTCAAGGGTCTAGAGATGTTACAAAGTATGATGGTCAAAGAAATTCTTTTTGGGCCTGCATAAATGCAGAAAGGTGTCTAGAAAGACACAGGGAGCTATATGAATAAGTTATTATAGGTGGATGCTGCATGCTTGGTTTATTATTCAGAAACCCATGTCCTGTTTTTCATGCAGAAGATTGTAAAGTTTGCTAATAGTTGTTCACATTTTGGTTGCACTATCTGTTTTGTAAGCATTTCTGATAGTACTTTGGACATATCTCATACTTTTTCTCTCAACTGCTGGATGCTTTGAAATATTCCATCAATTAATGTACAGTGGTTGTATTTACATGAGCTTTCACTTTTCAGGGACCATGGATAGTCAAGCAGAGTGTTGGGAAGAAAGCTTGTCTTATAGGTCAAGCACTGGAAATTAATTATTTTCGTGGAAAGAACTACATAGAGGTAAAGTTTTGGCACTAAATGATGCAAAGTGTTGTTGTAATGTTAGGAACTGATGCTCAGTGCAGGTATATGTTCACGGTTAAGGATTTCTGAACATTATCACTGTGGTAAAAGTTTAATAGTTTATGGTCTCTTTGAAAAAAAGTAGTATATACTGTATCGTGTTAACTATCTTTGGAACTATAAGTGGAACCTGAAGCTAACATTGACCAACATCACCATGTTATGAGGTATTGTGCTCTCATTCATAAACCTGAAAAGTTATGTTGTAATTTCAGCTCGGTATAGATATTGGCTCATCTACTGTTGCAAGAGGTGTTGTCAGCCTTGTTGTTGGTTATCTGAGCAATTTAGTCATTGAGATGGCCTTTCTTGTCCAGGTAAAATTTCATGTCCTTAGTCTCCATCTAGACAGGTACTTTAACTCGTGATCTGATGATCATAGCACGTGGATATGGTTATTAAAGCACATCAACGATCTTTTTCTACAGGCCAACACACCGGAAGAGCTCCCCGAATATCTTCTTGGGACCTGCCGTCTTAACCATCTGGATGTTACTAAAGCTGTTCAAGTGAAACCTTGATCTGATATAATCTCAGTTGATTTCTAATACATTCAGTTTCTAGGTAATTAATCCAGAAGCATACAGGAAGCTAGGGTTATTCATTTGCACAGGAAACATGAATGACACCTTATATAAAAATACAGAAAACTGGTGTAAAGTGACTAGTGAATGTCCAATTCTTTGATTCAAACAAAAGCCACACCAGCAGTGTGCTGCATTAGTGTTTGGTGTATAGTCAACAAAATTGTGCTGTTTTCTAGTTTTTGGTAAACCCCATTTTGGGAACATGCTTTTACTTCTTTTCCATTATTAAATGCAATGTTTTCTCTTAAGACAAGAACCAAATGGTGGTGTTGGGGAAATGATATTTATCATGTGTACTAACATGCATGTGCTTGAAAGGGGAAAGCTTCCAGAGAAGTAACAATGAAAGAAGTAAAGGATGGCTTTGATCCTAGGGAACTGTACATGTGGGGATGTCTGCCCTTTAGTCTTGGTTTTTGATTTATCATACATTAGTCTTTTGTGCCTCAATGCCTTCTTTTTTGCTCTTTCATTTTAACAACGGCGGTGTTCGTGCCAATTTGCAGATTCTTCAACTTATCTACTGAGTAATAGTATGTATTGAGTACCTTTTATCAGCACTAATATCACGTAACTCTGTCCATTAAACTTAGGTAGATTTATACCTAAATACTTTCGACAAGAGAGTTTTATATACTAGAAGTTACTACTTACTAGGCTAGCAGAGGTTATTGTAAAACTGGAATTCTCAGCTTCTGGTCAAGATCTGCCCTTTAAGAATTAGATATGATTGATGTTAAAAACTATTTTCTTGTTAAATGGTTGAAATGAAAATATGCAAGACGTAGGGGAAGTAAAATCACAATGATAAAAGTTAAGTTTGTGTCGTCGTTGTTGTAGTCATTCTTGTTTAGTATCTGGAATTCATTGGTCTAATTGATTTGTATTTGTGTTGTAGAAAGTCCTCGCTTTCCATCGAAAAGGACTATATTCGAGCGCTCAAATCTAAAACCTCTTATTAAATGCCAATTTTTTTCTATCATTCCACCATTTCAGTAAGTTCTCTCCTTATAATCACTTCTGCTTTCTTTATTGAATCAAACGTGTTATGAGTTACAAACTATCACAAAATGGGGACTAAAATAAAAAAGATCAGACCCTATCACCAATTGACGAGACGCGAAACTGTGTAAATGCGCAATTAGAGGTACGGAGGTAGACCCCTGAAATCTTAAGGTTTCAAGTTGAGTAGGACCAAGATAGAATACTTGGAGTGTAAGTTCAATTCGAGACTCAAGGAGTGAAAGGTGAGGTGAGGCTGGACTCACAGGTCATTCCTAGGAGAGGGAGTTTTAAGTACCTTGGGTCTTATTATTCAGGGGATGGGGAGATTGACGAAGATGTCATCCATCGTATTGGGACGGGATGGATGAAATGGAGACTCGCCTTTGGTGTTTTGTGTGACAAGAAGGTGCAACCGAAACTTAAGGGTATGTTCTACGGAGTGGTGGTCAGACCAATAATGTTGTATGGGGCTGAGTGTTGGCCAGTCAAGATCACTCATGTCTAGAAGCTGAAGGTAGCAGAGATGAGGATGTTGAGATGGATGTGTGGGCACACCAAGTTAGATAGGATCAGAAATGAGGTAAAATTGCGACAAGGTAGGTGTGGCCCCTATTGAGGACAAAATGCGGGAAACGCGACTTAGATGGTTTGGTCATGTGAGGAGGAGGAGCATAGACGCCCCGGTGAAGAGGGATGAGAGTTTGACATTGGAGGGCCTACGGAGAGGTAGAAGTAGGCCAAAGAAGAGATGGAGAGAGGTGATTAGGCAAGACATGACGCAACTTCAGCTGACCGAGGACATGACCCTGATAGAAATGTATGGCGGTCGAGGATTAGGGTAGTAGAGTAAGTAATCTAGAGTGTTCATAATAGTAGTATTGACACCCAGTCTCGCTTTCTATTGGTAGTAGATTTTTATGACTAACCGTTGTTTTTTTTCATTGTTGATCACTTTATTGTTTTGTTGTTTTTATTCTGCTTTTATATAGCTTGTTGGTGTTGTTCTTTCTTGTCTATATTTTTATTAATGTGATACTTATGCTTTCTTGAGCCGAGGGTCTATTGGAAACACCCTCTCTATCCTCACAAGGTAAGGGTAAGNGGAAATAAAATGGAGGGAAATGAAAATTTGAATCAAGTGAGCTTTTGTCATAAACTTTGTACCACATTGGTGAAAGACAACTACACTTGTGTGTATAAATATAGGATCACTTCTTAGAGCTCTTAAAAGGAGTTGAAGAGGATGTATCCTCGCGCCATCGTCGTCGCTCGCTCGGCTCGGCTTTGGATTTGGATTTGGATTTGGATTTGTCAAATCGATCGATAAGATTATTTTTGGACAAAGTTTATTTAAT